>SWBJ01000309.1:0-61274 GCA_024195555.1 Aureobasidium sp. EXF-12298
CTTCCTTTTCCCTTCCTTTTCCCTTCCTTTTCCCTTTCTATCCCTTTCTATCCCTTCCTCACTCACTCACTCACTCACTCACTCACTCACTCACTCACTTCCCTGTGGTTTGTTGCTTCGCAAGAGACACTGTTGCTTCGCAAAAGACACTTGCCTGCTGCATAGTTCTTTTCTTGCCGAACATCAAAAAGATCCCTTCAGCTCTCTGTTTCATGGCTACGAGTACAATTTCATCACATGTGCTAGATATAACTCATGCTTGCAGTGCCCGGACAGGGTCACTCTTCTTACATCGATCTCAAGCAATTACCAAAAACGCTGAGAGACCATCGCTGCCACACATGACACATAGATTTTCCAAGTCTTGAGAAGAACTCAAGGCAAGTCTTGAAAAGTACATTGTAACACCTCTTGTCCGTTCTGGCACATTCCAACGAGGAAGGAGTCCAAAAAGCTCATGAAGCTCGGCTTCAAGTCTTGAGACGTAGGCGCACCGCCGAAAAAGCCCCGCAGCATTTTTGCTGCCACC
Organism: Aureobasidium sp. EXF-12298; assembly: GCA_024195555.1. Taxonomy (NCBI): domain Eukaryota; kingdom Fungi; phylum Ascomycota; class Dothideomycetes; order Dothideales; family Saccotheciaceae; genus Aureobasidium; species Aureobasidium sp. EXF-12298. The sequence continues at coordinate 530 of SWBJ01000309.1, forward strand.
AAGCCAAAAAAAAAGTTTTTCCTCACTCAAGCAGATGGAAGGATTTGCAGATAATGCAAAAGAAGAATTCCGACACGGGGAATTGAACCCCGGCCTCCTCGGACCTGATTGTGTTTTGGAAACACCGTTTGAGAGCGAGAAATCCTAGCCACTAGACCATATCGGATGTTATTGTAAACAATATGACTAAGATGAAATATTGTGCTTTGCAAAACGATCCTGGCACGTACGCGTGTTCTTCAACCTCCTCTCTTGACCGCTGACCTTTTTCTTTATCTTACGGGAGTCGCAAGAGTGAGATGATTGCTTAGCAAAAATGTTCTAAGTTGTCGAAGTCGTTCAAGATCCAAGTCGCTAAAGCTTGACATTACAGCAGTTTAATATGTGTCACTATTGCTTAGGCTAGGCACAATATATAGCGATTTGACAGACCCAGCCACACTACCCTGTATGCTTGATCCCACAGAGTCGGAGCCGAACTCAAAACTGACGTGGCACTACACGATCCTTGGTTCCTACACCAAACCTTCATCATTCTTGGCATGCTCAAATAGCCTCGATGTGAGCTCTTAGAGCACTATAAATTGACCCCGCTTCTAGCTATATAAACAAATGGCTTCCATCCTTGTCGACTGCCGTTTTTCCAAACTTGTTCTTTCAAAATACCAATGGCATTCTCATAGAGCTGGCAAATAACAAGCTTTCGTGTGTATTAATTTTTCAACTGTATCTTAGGCGCTAATCTATCTTCATCGTCATCGTTGTGGATTGCTTTGACGGCTTTAAGATATGGCAATGTTTTGAGGGCTTTGCTGTGGCGGGTCTCGAGGGACGAGTTGAGGTGAAGGTCACCCTTCTCATCCACAACGAGAAAATTCCTATACCGTGGTTTGGTTCGAGGTGGATAAATCTCTTTTCCTTCTCCAATCCTCCAATGCCCTCCATAACTTGATGTTTTAAGGATGGTTGTAACTGGCTCTGGAGAATTAAACGTTGGATATGGGGATGTGTTTTCCAGATATGCCATTCCTGAATCGTGGGTGCGGAATTCTTTCGTGGGTTTGTTGGAGGGATTTGGAGATGACTGTGCTTAGGGCCTTGGTGTTGAGGGTCTGGAACTCGTGGCTAGAGGATGTTGAATTCGGGAGAATAGGTTGTGTGGTAGATTACCCAGCCCCGAGGGTTGAAGTCCCGGTTGTAGCTAGACATACTGGAAAATGAGAGTCCAATGTGGAAGCTAGATTGTGAGAGTCTCGGCGAAGAAAAGAGCAAGAAAGTATTGGTGATTCTCTTTCTTTGTTGTTTTAGATGTGACTGTGCATTCGAAGTAGATAAGGTGGACACCACAACCATTTTTTTTTTTCACAAGCCAAGCATCCTAGCACCTACAGGGGCCGCAGCGCATTGTTTGGCTCTCGTAAAGATGAGAACTTTGACGTGGGTTCGAGCATGATTCATGTGATCATTGAGCGACAAACAGAGACTGATGTTGGTAGGTGTCTGCTAAACCCGGATGACCAAGGGATTTGTGCGACTCCAAAGACCAACCGCTGGTTGTGCGTCGTAGAGGGCGTACGCAATTTGGGGACGGAAGCCGGACGGAGTTTAGTTGAATGTCGCAAAGTAATGATTTGTGAAGACAACTCTATAGTGCTGCAGCCCTCATGGGAATGTGGACTTTGGAAGGAGTGCCTGGAGGTGGCATAGGTGTGGTGCTCAAAATTGGTGCAAGGCCTTAGCGTTGTTGTGGGATAGATAGTGCAGGGGTAGGAGCTGCAGATGGAGTGACAAGAGAACCTGATGCAGGCACGGGAGTAGCACTGGACTCGATGATTAAGGTAGGAGATTTGCAGCTGTTCTCTGACAATTGAAATTGTCTTTGAACATGAGCTGCCGAGTATGAAAACTTGGCTGGAATTGATTAAAGAGCTCGTAAGTTGAAGAGACGGCCTTCATGTCCGATTCAGTCAGAGTATTCCATTGTTATGGTTTTCCGGCGTGAATGTGTACTCCTACCTTCCATTCATGCATCCAGATGGGTTTCAACCCCTTGAGTGGGTTGTTTATTGCCTCTGCTATTCTCCCACACCACTCCAGTTCCATCGCTCGACCACGAGATGAATAAAATTCGGTCAAGATTGTGAGTGGTAACATGATCGCTGAACGGCCGATGGCTCCAAAGTGCCTAGCAAAGAGCTGTGGTATGACCTTGGAAAGATTGGTGACCACTCGAGATATTTTAAACTCAATCTCGGGGACTTTGTGTTTGTACACAATGTCTACCCTGATGGTCAAGATGTCGTAAATTGCTTTCAGAATTCTGTATTGGAAAGTCCACCCGAGAGTGATTCGCCAAGCAGTCCTGAAAGAGGCGAACTTGAGAATCGGTAAGCTAATCGGGTCGCCATCTACTTCCTCACTATATGCCTCCATTTCCTTGGAATTGATGGTGGTGCTAATTTCGTGTTTCATAGATGAGTGGAATTCAACGATCCAGGTGACAATCGCTTCGTAGCTGCAGTCTAATTTTCGAAGCAGTTCATAGATAAAGTGCTCAGAGCAAATGTTTGAACCAACTTTATCTGTCTCGGCCAGCAAACCAGGTACCGGTGATCCTATATCCAAGAGACGGGTCAGATGGTTGGATGCAGGTGCAGATTGGGAAACAGCGAGCCACTGAGGTTGGTTGAGGAAAGTATGCTCTCTGCGCAATAATCCTCCAAGGATAGCATGTTGACGAGCATGAGTGAAAAGAGCTGTGTCGTACGAAGAGCTCAGACGTCTAGGTCCTTCATACTGGAGAATCCTGGCAGCTCCGTCTATACGGGGTAGTAACTCGCCCGGGTGTGATATTGGGGAGAATGCCTATAACATGTCAGCATCTCATGGTTGACCTGTAGCCCGAGGAGCCGAAATATACTTCGCCGAGTTGGAGCATGAAGATGGCTAGGAGAACATCATTACGCTCATAGTTGCCGATCTCCGCGATGGATTCTCTCAACGATGCAATAGAGATGGTGTAATTTTTGATTGCTTGTTGAGCAAGGCGATCGTCGTGGGTTCTGGCAGCAGCTTGAGTGAGAATAAGAGTGTCAACAGCCGCAGCGAGCGCGGGCGTTCGAATACTCAGCAGCGCGCTATTATGAGGAGTTATAAATCCCGCTGTCAGCCATTTGTCAACGTTTTTGGGTTGGAATGACAGTTCGTCAAGTGGTAGATAGTATGACAACGTGGTGGTCAGCGCTTGGCAGCGATCAGAATAAGCGGTGTCGACCGAGGGTCGCATTTGAAAACCTCTCCAGTACAATTGCTCGAGCTTCAGAGCATCCATCCCTGATGGTGACGTTATGGAATCAGACCGAGGCCTTACAGGTAGAACATCACGTCCAACCCAACCTTCAAAATCAGCCCCTCCGAAGCAGTCGCTTCTGTGCCCATCCTTAACAGACATTAAGACCATATCTGACATGCCATGCGAAGGCTTGTCCGTAAATTCGCTCGCCTCCTTAGTCCTGGGTCCAATCACAGTATATCCTTGTGCTGCCATGGTATTCTGGTCGCGAAATTTCAAAGGACGAGTCCAAATACACTCTCTGTGTATACGGACACAGGTGCGACAATGTGGACGCTCTTCGTCACACTTGACTCTTCGTGAACGACAAGTCTGGCATCCTTGTCGAGATCTGGGCTGTTTGCTGAGTCGATGAGTGTTGGCTCGGTCCTCACTGAGGTCTGCCATTTTATGCTGGAGGAACACAATTTGGATGACACAGCCGCCTAGAATTTGGCGATGATGTAGATTTGTATGTTGGCGATGATGATAAAATCCGTACACGGCAACTGACGGGTTTGGAAGAATGAAAATCACATTTCCAGATGTGGCGACGTCAAGAACATATACAGGGTATGTCTACATGATACATCCCGTTGACAGTGCGTGGGTTGCAGACTAATGCATGTATCGAGCTTAGTAATTCATGCGATTTAATAAAATCTGCATGATTATTTGCGCTATTCAACAACTTCTTCAAATACGCTGTACGGTTCTGCGTGATTTTCTGTCAAGCTCAACGTCCAAAAGCATTTGCCATCTGCTATCCCGTTTAGCATTCCTTTGCTTCCATGGTTCGAACGCTGTATACAACAGGCATCCAGCTTCCATAATGAAGTGGACCACAAGGCAAACGAAATTCTATGTTTCTGGTTCAAAGCAAAGAAGTACAAGCATACCAGTCTATTGTATTCGTGTGGCTATAATATATATAGCGATCTAGATCTCAAGCGGAGTGGAGCTTGCACGTTGGGTGACGTATATAGGACTTGGAGGAGCCTTACAAGTATCCCATCTCCCCGGAACCAGTTCCGCCTCCGATGGTATTCCAACTCCCCGGACCCAGTTCCGCCTCCGATGGTATTCCAACTCCCCGGACCCAGTTCCGCCTCCGATGGTATTCCAACTCCCCGGACCCAGGTCCGCCTCCTTGAATGATGATTAGTATTCATCCATTATCGGCCACGTTCGCACGACTTTCAAGATGACGAGATAATCCTTCGATTCGCTCCAGTTCTTGTGAGATTACACGTAGACCTTCGATGGCATGCAGAGCATCGATACTGTTGCTGATCCGCACACTCCCATATCACTGATCTAGAAAAGCATATGACACGTCAAACGAAAGCTGGCAGAGTTACACACGAGTGTTTCACTCGGATGATTGGTAGATACCGATCCTGAAGGACCTCTTATTGGAGCGGCAGACATGAATTTTCTGCGTGGCAGATTTTGCCCTTACACGCGAACATACTTGTAGAACGCTGTGTCATGATATACAGTAAGTCTCGTGCCGACCCCACCCTCTCGACTGATGCACCTTTAATAGCTCGGAACTTCGGATACAATCATCCTTCAGTACCTCTTCCACTGTGGTCTTGTATGACGAAAGGTCCAATCTCTTGTATTGCTCCCGACATCCGTTCACCCCTGAAGCCCTCTCTAGCTCTGTTCTTCTCCTTCATGCTGCTCATATGCCGTTATCACGCTTTGACAGGCTTACCAATTGATAAACTCGGCCGAGTCAGAAAGCTTCGTGACTCAAGTCAATCACATACACCAGTCCTCTTCGACACGAGGGCGACGCTTTTTGGTTTGGTGAGGTCTGGAACGACAAGGGGGAACCTGGCGCTGCCGCTGAGTGAGACGAAGGGCGTGAGACTCATTCTGACTGTCGACGATGACAATCATGGGATAGGTATTGGCATTGAGAGGCGCAGTCATGAAGTTGACGTCAGTGACCTGTTCGTCTGTGGCGTAACGAGGAGGGATCTGGTGGATGATCCACCATGCCATGTTGGTTTGACTGATAATTTCTGGATCGATAGAGATGTTGAAGATTTGGAGAGGTGTGTTGCGTGATGCTTGAAAGATGTATGCACACTTGTCCGTGGTGTTGGGTCCGCCGCGGAAGTTCCAGCGAGGATACGTTTCTTGGTTTATGTTGTCAATCGCGATTTTGCCCTCTTGAGCACCTCTACAGGGGTGGTCGTTGGATGACTCTAGGATGATTGCGTGACGACTACTGACTCTGGACCAGTAGTCCTGGCCGAGCTCTTCGAGATCAGAAGCCCAGAGCTTTGACAGTCCGATCTCAGTAGTTCCCTGGCCAATGCGACCACCGCCTTCACTGTCTAGAGGTCAGAAACAAGATGATTTGGTCGAGAGCTGGCAGATGCCTTATAAGTCAAGTCCCCAGAAGCAGTATTTTCCATTGATCTTCCTGTCACGCCCATCTCTGGAGTTCAGCTCTGCGATTCGCTCGCGTAGAATTTCAGCGGTGACACGGACGGTGAGGTCGCTGTCTCCTCCGCCGCAGTGTCTCATGGCTCCAAATTTGTACTCGCGCTCAGTGTCGGTCATTTCGTCCAAATTGGTTTGAGTTGTCATCTCAACTCCCATCATCTGAGCAGCCTCTCCAAGGTCTGAACGCAATATTCCAATCAGCCTAGAACATGGAATCAGGGGAAAGATATTATACTCACTGTGCTTCTCATTGCCACAGTAGCCTTTGTGATAGCGATCACGGAACCACTCCTGGCTGTCAAGGACATGGGCAAACAAGAGATTGCTTCGACGAGGTCAGTAGCTATCAACAGTAGGGGCCTACTTGTCTCACGAGTTGATGTTCATCTCCTTTAGCTTAGCCTCGTCTCCTCTCTCAAGGTCTCCGCGGTCCCAGTACATCAAGACGTTCTTGATCTCTGATGGTGAGCCGCCATTTTGCTTGGTTATGGTTTCGATGAAGGCGTCTAGCGAGATGTTGTCCTTTTTGGGGGCGTCGTAGCCCCAGGGTAGCAGGTGTCGATGACTGGGGCGTCTGGGCTTAAGTCTCTTGGATGGCATGTTGGCTGATTCTTTGTCGAGAGTCCCTGGATGATAGTGTGTACTGTGGTGAGAAAATGATGAGAGAGGAGAGGACTGAATAATGAAGTAGATCCGCACTACACGTCGAGATAACAACAAAGCACGAACACGTCGACCGCACCACCACCGGCAGACCGCGCGATTGGTCAGTGCTTTTCCCGAACCAGCGACGACGAAGTCATCTTCACTCGCTACCGGTGCTCACTCGACAGGGAGTCTTCTTGGTCTCTTCCCGTCCAAGGTCGCAGTCACCACCACCACAATGCCTGAGTGCCTTGTCCCAGAAGGCCTGTACTTGGCCCCTTTCATGACCTGCTTGTATGTTCTTTGATCACAATTTACCACACTTTCATCGCTAACAATGAACTTGTTACGCTTTGACAGTCTGCACAATGCCACAAAGAAGATGCTCTTCTCCGAAGTCGTAGCCATTAAACCCTCACAACGCTGCATTGCTACAAAAGCGCCTGGAGCCCTCTTGGTTTTTGAAGAATCAACTCAGTTTGAAATGCCTAGCGAAATCCCCAACAAAGGCTCTACCAACGACGAGGAGTGGGTTTCGGTGGAGGCTGACGGCCTGGATGATGCCTGGGTGGACGTTGACAAGGGTGTTCCCACCGACATTGGTCGTGGCGCCGCCGACGTCTGCAATGGCACCATCAGCCCTGGCCACACCAAGATCGTACTCCAAGTCTTTCAGGAGTACTACAAGAAGGTGTCGAGTTGAGCTTTCAACTGGAGAATGGACAACGTGAAGAAGTAGGTTCCTGTAAAAGTGGTTCACATACATGGTCGAGAAGATACCTTTACTGATTCTTCTTTGCCTAGCCTCTCTTCACGCCCTTCTCGCAGTGGGTTTTTGGGTTCATGACTTTTCCTCTGTATTACTATATATTCTTCTCTACTTGAGGAAACAGTGGCTTTTTAGCCTGTGGCAGGTAGTTTTACCGCTGTTTTCGATGATGGTTCAGAGGGATCTCTAGGCGTACGGTATCTGGGATGTGTTTTCGTGTCGGGACCTCATCAGGGTCGGACATACTTTTTGACATCCAGCTCTCGCGATCAAAAGCGATTCAGAGCACGGTATATGGAATTGTCTTCTTTTTTTTTCGTACTGCAATAGCAATGAATAGCATTTTTATCCCCCAAATACTCTTTTACTGTGCCATCTGATACTGTGACAGCTGTTGTCGATGCCCATACAATGTGCGGACTTGAAATCCTCGCTAGGATACAAAATGCAAGACATATAGCGAGCGGGAAGGAAACAAAGAAAGTCCCGTCCTTCAATGGAAGACCAAAACAAAGGGCTTTGTTCTTGTCGACCATCACGGCCATACATTGTTCAGCTCGTTTCCATTCCGAAGACTGGTGTATCCAGGGCCATGGTTATCGACCCGGTTAGTGCTCATGTAGGAGGCGCTAAGGGCCATTCATTCTGGCGGTGGCAGCAGCAGGAGCGCCGTCCAGTAATGGGAGCCATGCTGTTCAAGAGGAGGTACAGACATGCTGAGGGTGAAAAAGAGGATACAAACTAGAAATCAAGATGAAACTGGTGTTCGTTATCTGTGTGTTACATATAATCAGAAGCTCGTACGTAGCTAGCTCATGAACAAGCTCAACAGAAGGCTCGAGAGAAGCCAAAAATATTCATGCTTGACATCCAATCTTCTTGTATCGAAGAATGTTGTAAGAACTAGACCTCTGGTGTCCCCGCCCAATGCACCAATCTTACAATCCTACCAACGGCCTTGTCGAGAGCTTTCGAGTATGTCCCGTCATAGTCGTCATGAGTCACTAAAGCACAGTAAGTAAACTGTTCAGCCACAATGTAACATATTCGATACGTACTTGCTGACACCATAATGCCTCCCAAACATTGACCCTTGGCAAGGTCAACCTTGATACCCAGAGTTTCCACATCATCGTAAGCGATCCATTGATCATCCCATGTAGCTACCTTGACAGCAGCATCTTCGTAGAATCTTGGCTCAATGTCTTTTGCTATGAGCAATTGGTCGATCTCGGTGTTGTGGAGGAACTCTTAGTGGAAAGTGGGCGGTTTCACATAGTCACTGTGCATTTTTATAGCTACACAAATCACACACTTTCGCATTGGAGATGTTCAAAAGCTTTCTTGCAAGCTTGTTTCTTTGCAGCAATATGCGGAACGCAGGTTTGAGTTCAAGTTCAATCACCAGTAGCACGTTCTTCATTCCCCAGACCACGAAAAACAGCAGAAGATGACCGCTGCGGCGGCGGTCGTGAGCTGTGTGGCTTGTTCTGCAAGCTGACCGAAAATGCCATATTTGCCATAGCGTTCGACAATCGCGAGACTAGAGATACTGCGTTCGGATCCATGGAGTCTTTCCGAAGAGGCGCTGCAGAATACTTGGAAGGCGATGGTCGTTCTTGTTTGACGGCTGCAACCGCCGTCTTCTCGGGAAGTGATTTTGGCGCAGTACTGTCAATGGCTGTTCCGACCAACGATGGCCGATGAAGCGCTTGTGGTTCGAAGAGCGAGGAGAACTGGTTGGCTAAATCTTTCACATGTCGTTGCGATGGCGACGATGAAACAGGTACAGACTTCCGAGCTGCCGAAGATGGTGGTGGCGCACGGCACGAATACGCTGTCTCTTGACCGGCAGATACAGAAATGCCGACCTCACCAATGGCAAGCGATCGAATATAAGCCTTGATCTCATCACGTCGGTTTTGCAGGTGATCGATTTGCACGCCCTCAGCCAAAAGCTCGGCTTGAATGGTCCCAAGTACATCGAGGTTGGGCGGCCAGTTTAGTGCCGTAGATGAGATTTTGAAGTCTACCAGTAAGTCCTTGAGCGTGGTAGAATAGCTCACGAGCTTTGACTGCAGGTAGCGAAAGCCTCCGGTCGACAAACACGCCTCTTCTGTGAAGTGACATTTCTCTGCCTCGTCAAGCTGTGCGAAAGAAGTCCAGATGCGTCGAACATTTGATAAGCTGTGGTCGCATGCCTCGAGGGCGCGCCAGAGTTCTGACGCTTGCTCTCTTGTAGCCATTTCGAATAATGCGACAGATGGGGCGATCGCATCCTCTAGCAGTCCAATGGTTTCCGAGACATATCTGACGTCGGGATTGATCGTTCTCAATTCGAATGGGCCGTCTTCGACGCATTTTACGGTCGCTCTCGAGCTTCGGTGCACGTCGATAATTTTATTCTCAAGGTAGTAGGGCATGACGTCGAGAACTTCCTGCTTATCGAAGCTTAGATTGGACACTGCTGGGTTATATGTCTCCAATTGAACGCGAAATGTAGTCGAGCGCTTCTGCTTTTCGAAAAAGGAGCTTGAGATGCTCTTGCTCACACTGTCGTTATATGCTTTACGATACCATCACACCGGTGACGCGTACTGTCGCCATGAAGGCTCCAGAGTGCAGAAGCAATTTGGTCGTGTCGATCGCCCAAGCAAAATGTACAGTACCTTTGTACCCCATACAGGGGACCAGACCGCAGCACGGCCACGTAACCTGCCACCACGACTTCTTCTTACATCGATTGACACCTCAAAACTGCATGAAGATGTCGAGCATGCGACTGATACGATCTTTAGAAGCTCGTCATACGGCGCACCACATCAGTTGACGTTGGCGGCGACACGAAAGCAAGGTTGTCGCGGCTAACAACCTTTCGAAGGTTGCGCTGCCGCCAAGCTCTTGGTGACTGCGCCGAGGATGGCTTAGTGACATGGGTTGATGCTCTTGACAAGGAACAAAAGTTTCGATGAAACAAAGAGCTGGGGGTCGTCGAGATGATTTGCGCACTTCTTTGTCAAAGAGTCGTTGTGGCCGCGCCGATGGCTCCGACGTAGGGAGCCATTTGTCTGTCTGCCGAGTAGATTATGTAAGCAGACTTCGCCTTACATTGACCCCTCCTTCCTCCATTCTTTTTCTTCTCAGACTTTCGCCAAGTGGTGTAGAGAACACATGCAAGAACGCTTCCTACCTCTAGCTCTAGTGGTCACAAGACTTTGACTGGATTGAATCTCGCATCGCAAGCTGCATCTATGCTTATCACTATGAATCCATCTCAATGAGCATTGAGAGCTTATGAGTTTGCTGTCGGATATACGGACAGATCGAAAGGCCTTCAAGAATGTGTATAGTGTTTTGTGAGTTGGAGTACCGCCGGGCCAAAAGTAGGAGTTGCCAGAAGATACAGATCTGTTAAACCAGATCAATCTTTGGCAAGCGAGACATACTCTCCTCGAGAAGCAAGTAGCTGCAAGTTCCTGAAAGGTAAAACAAACGTTGCTTCTGTGTTGCTGTATGACTCGTAAGCCATCTCTGTACCAAGTTGTTGTTTCGAATGAGCTTTGACCGCCTCTCATGCGAGCAGCCCGTCGACCAAACCCATCGTGCGCGTACACGAACACGAACACAACACTTCTCTTTTCGTCTGCTTACACTTCTCGCCTCTCTGCATCTTCCGCGGCTCACCTAACACGACGGCTACGCCAGCTAATCAAGATGTCTCCCTCTCCCCCCACAACATTCCGCCTCAAGGACCTGCCGTCTGAGATCTTCAAGCTGGTCTTGAACAACGTCGACAAGTCCGACCTTCCAGCCATCAGATCTACCTGCAAAATCCTCAAGGAAGAAACCGACGACCACTTCCACGTTGCTTTCTTTACTGAGATCGAGTGTGATCTTAGCCAGAGGAAGCTGGAAAAGCTGGTGTGGCTTTCCAAACAGTCTCAACTCGCCTGCCACATCAAGACCTTGTTGTTCTCAATTCACGACAACTACACCGCTCGCTCTATCCATCGACTTGTCGACGTGGTCATCAACAATCTCAGCTTCTTCAGCAGCTCGCTCACACTCGGTGTAGCATCGCAGCAGTGGAACCATTCCAGCGTCTACCGTCACTGCGGAGAGATGACTGAGTTCCTCAAGAATCGTCTCGTTTCTTGCACGAACGCCATCGACGCAAGCACCTGGAAGGTTGTTGCCAGGATTGGCGATATTAGACTCGGTCGCGACTACGTTAACCTGCATGACTGTTTCGGCATTTTCGAGGAGTTCGTTAGGTCCAAACTGAACAGAAATGTTACCACTACACAGAACATCGAGATAGAGATTCATGAAGGCGCCGGCGATCTAGTTCGCTACGTCAAAGTCACCAAGAATCCAGCCTTGCAGGCACATGCGATCCTCGAGAACTTCAACTGCGTTTGATCCGACGCCAACAACTACAACTACTCACTGAGCGACGCTGTCTTTATGGAATCCTGAAGATTCAACTCGCTTACTGTCAAAGACTCTATCATCTTGCGACAGACTTTGCGTTTCGCTGTCAACAGAAACCCTTCCCTGAGACATCTCGTCCCCGAAGACGTTCGAATCAGACGCTTCGACATCAAATTCCCCGAGATTGTGCCCTCAGACTGGATCGATACCTTGCAGATGCTTCGTCTGGACAATCTCGAATCATGCCGCCTCGTCAACTTGTATGACGGCAACGGTGACCTCTTCATCGAAGGTGCCTGGGAGTCCACCGCCACATCCTATCGCAGTGTCGGCGAAGCGATCGCTGGCCTTGTCGAGAACGTTCAGCGCGCTCGCTCGATCAGAGACGAGGCTGAGGCTCAGTAGATCCTCCCACGGAGGTCTACGACGACAACAACAATGACGGTGTCTGAGCGACACTATTAGGCTACTAGATGATCATGGGGCCAATCAGTTAGGAAGAGGTTGGGGCACTCAGGGGTTGAGAGCACAGTACTGTTGGGCGGACACAAGCCCAAGATCTTTCTTCTCATCGCTTTCTAATCGAAACTTCCATCTGTCTCTCTGTTTTTGGACTCTCTTGGTGGTAAACAAAGTTTTCGGGCTCTGTGGTGATGTTCCCTTTCCGCATTGTAGCAAGTTGTAGCAAGTCCGGTTGGCGGTCGAGGAAACTTCTTACTAACAACTAGACAGCCAGTGTTTTCTTGCTATCGGATTAGGAGCTAACATTCTCGCAAGGGTCGTTAATCGACATTGGAACGATTCAGCAGCCTCGTGTTCAAAAGTATGTAACGCGTATAGCTATAGAAATGCATGATACTACTAGGAAACTAGACAGTCTCCACTGAGAAGCAGCAAAACATGGCCTCTCTATGGACAGCTTTCGTTTCCGAATGAGACTGTGCCTTTTCGTAGCATGTGCCTTACTCTGTGTTGTGGTTCGGAGGATGATAGAAGTTACATACTTCTAAACACGGTATATCAAAGACTACTCTCTGTTGTTGATGAGTGAAAGCACGTAGTTAGTCAAAGACGAGATGTGGGTTGTGCTCGAACTAAAACTGCTGTTCTCGATTGGTCGATAGAGGGTTTCGGACTTTCGTTGTCAGGGCACTGAAAATCGGCCTTCTATTCACTCGTCGTACGTCTCTCCCCTTTACCTCCAACACTTGCATCACCCCTGACGCGAAGATCTCTCAGACCAGCAGTATCGACCGCTTCTCTATCATACTCAACCGTCGCCATGCAGCACTACAGCCGCGCTGCGCGCATGGCTCGCTTCACTTCTACGAACCGTTCTCATGATGGTCCTAGTAGGTCGGCACTACACATATCTTTACCTCACTGCTGACCACATATAATCATAGGAGGCGGCATCTTCGCTTACCTCGACTCTTGCCGCATCGTTGAAACTGCTCAGATGGCCTTAGCCCTTGGTCCAGATTCAAGACTCGCGTCACTGCCGATGGAACTGCTTCAGATGATCATCAAACTCGTAGCCGAGGACGAGAAAAGCCTGCCAAACGTGAGACTCGTCTGCAAACTGTTCAAGAATCTAAGCGAAGATGACTTCCATTGCGCCTTCCTCATCCACCTTCGTGTCGCACCAACCCGCAAGGCCTTTGTCAGATTGTTATGGACTGCACGTCGTCCCGACCTTGTCCGTTCTGTCCAAGCGATCACTGTTTCCTACGACAACGAGAGTTTTGCTGAGTCGGGCGCCTTGTGCTCTGGTATGCACGAAAGGGGCAAACTCGATCTTCTACTCGAGACCCTCGAGTACTTCCATCGCATTGATAGAGACGTCGACCTTATTGTCACGGTCGCCAATCCTCCTCTCGACGCGAGTTCATCGGTCATCCACATCCTGTACCGGGTCCTAGGATATGTGCTCTTCGGCTATCCCGTATACAGCCCGCCTGGTGTACGCAGCATCTCTCTGGACATCGATGATACCTCAAGTGCCGCCTTTCCAATCTTGACCGATCCTGCCGAGGACCGCGACCGCGCCGAAGACTTCGGTCCAAGATTCAAAGACATCTGGGTGCGCATGGCTGAGATCAGAACTCTGGAGATCGTGCAGGTCAGATTCGGCAAGAAGCACGAGACAACACAAGCCCCTCGCTTTATGAGAATCATTCAGCAGGACGAAAAAGTCCATCTCAGCATACAAAACCTCGGACTCTGGCACTGGGATATCATGGGACGTTTCACTGTGTTTTCTGAGATCTACTCCCACAACATTCAGAACTGCTCAATCGACACCTGCGAATATCACGAACTGTTCTACGGTCCCACGCTTAGACACGTGGCCCTCCATCATGTCGCTCGATACGACGTTTTCAGAACCTTTAATCCGCCAATGGTTCATGTAGAACGCGATTCATGGGATGAATGTATGGTCATGATGGCTGGTCGCGCTCCTTTGCAGTCACTTTGGCTCAGTCATCTTCATGACGAGCATGGTCAGATCGTCTATACTCAGTCCTGGATCGTCAAAAGCACTCCTGAGCGTACAGTCAGTGATGCCATCTTTGCACAGTACCCTTGATTCCTTGTCTCGTCAACACATCGACGGAGGGTTGACTCTTGGGGTTTGAATCATGGGATACTCCCATCGTTTTGGAGTAGTCATGGAGGACGCATAACTCTGGCCATGCGCCAACGGCTGCTGCCTTACGGGTTGTTACAGGGTGGGTCTCTTTTATTCACTGAACGCGATTTTGGCATCTCTCTTTTGCCTTTGGGTCGTTCTGCGTTTTCATTCAAATTGTATACTAGTTTCCACCAATGACAATCTCATCTCTACAAGCGAATGACCTCCATATGAGACCCTTGAAAATGCACAATAGTGTTCGAGATAATGCTGGATCCACTGAAACAGCTTACAGTGGTAGCTCTCTTTAGACTTCTTAAGCACTGATCTACATCTCTGCATTTCTATAACTGACTTATCTTCGTGCATCTGCTCGGAGAGCACATTGTCGCAACTTCAGGGTAGAACTTTCGTTTCTTCGTGGCTCAATTATAATGGAAACGATATCAGATCCACTGAATCTGACTACATTGACAGCTCCCTGGATACATGAAGATCTGACATACGTCTCTGCATTTTTATAGCTAGTTCATCTTCGTGCATGTGTCCTGAGAGCATATGGTCGCGACATCAAGGGTAGGATTTCGTCGATTCTTGGCCGTTTCGGTACGTCCAGAGAAATGCAAGATAGTGTTCGTGATCATGTTAGTTGCACTGAGACATTCTGCACCAGTAACTCTCCTTGGACAGCTCATATCATGCATTGTTATAAATGCACAATCTGTATGCGTGTGTCTTGAGAGCATCTTCTAGGCGAAGCGTCAAGATATCAGGGGCATAGGTCCTCAACTCTCCTCAACCCATTTGTGAGCATCGAGAATCATTCCAATAAATGAGAGGATTGTTGAAACTTGTGAACGAGAGTTTTTCACATGAGCGCCCCGACTTCGCTACTCGCGTCGACCCGGAAACGACACCACCATCCACTATCACTCCCTTCCAAACCTCAATCATCTCACAATAACGCGCTCTTCAACATACACCACCCTGTCAGCGAACAACCAATCATGCCTACCAATCTTCTGTCCCTACCACCCGAGCTCCTGCTGCACACAGCAAACTACCTCCCTCCCTCGAGTGTCCTCGCCCTGCGTCTGGTGAACAAGCACCTCTGCGCCGCCATCGAGAAGGCCTTCAATACCCTCTGCTTGGCGGAGGTAACCTTCCCATTTACCGCTTATGACCTGAGATCTTTGGTGCACTTCAGTCGTAGCCCCTTAGCTCAGCACGTCAAGGTTCTGTTGTTGAGGATTGATGGCGTGTACACTCACCTCCAGATCAAGAGTGTGCGTAACCAGATCCACCTCAGCGAGGCCCTTGCTCTTCTTCGCAGACGTACGCCTCTCTGTCGGTGGGCGTCAAGTACGACCCCAAGGGCACAATCATCCCAGAGCTGAGAGCTTTAGAGGCCAAGATGGCAGTCCTGACCAACATCAAACATGTCTTTACCGAGTTCCTGTTACCAGCAGTTGCTGCCTCTGGGCATCACCATCTCGACACTTTCCTTTGACGTACAGAGCAAAAGCTTCCACGAAGAGGGTCTGCGAGCCTCCAACCCCATGATCACTTGGTTGCACGCGCGCTGTGTTGCTTCCGCTGCCGTCACCTGGGACATGCTTGTTCGCTACCAGCACTCCAAAGACGACATGACGACACCTTGCGACTACATCCATTTTGCCCGCGGCGCTACTCTGACCAATCGACGACTACACATCTGCTCGCTACAAGGATACCTTGCCTTTCCTCATCCACAAACGATTACTCCTCCCTCGTCATCCACAATGGCAAAATCCCTCAACGACAACAAGGAGGAGGCAATCGCTTCCTTGGCATCCCCTACGCTATACCCGCCTCCTCTCTCCACATCACAAAACCTCGAGTTGGAAGGCCCCTTCGCCGGTCCCAGTTCTTACATCCTCAACCTCCAAAAGCATCGCGATATCAACATCAACAACAACAACATCAACAATCTTGTTGTTTCGTGTCAACTCCACATCCTGAGTAGATGCAGAAACCGCCACGTCCAAAAGGTCGTCACGGGAGATTTTACCGCGATAAATGGCTCTGGGATCCATGCTGGGGTGAAGGAAGTGCTTGGTAGCGCTCACCACAGACCCAAAAGGCCCTTGAAGTACAACGTTGCCTCGCATGCGTTACCTGTGAAGAGACAAGAAAAAACGAAGCTGTGTGTGAAACAACAAAAATAAAAAGCACAAACTCATTCGAAGAAGAAAGAAAAAAAAAAAAAAAAACAGGACAAGGGAAAAAAGAAGGATTTGAGAAACCGCAGCATGATTGACCCCGAAGACTGGCACACAACGCACTTGGTCTCTTTTTGAATTGCCGAAAAAAAAAAAAAGAGATACAAGAAAACAAAGAAATTCAACGACGATGACCGGACACCAAACATCGTCAGAAGACCTGTCGATACGACGCTACAGCAACCAAGCGTTACACCACCAGAGTGGCTCGCACGCGCACACGAAGAGACGGATACATTGGGCAAAAGAGTGGGAAGGTGGGATTCATGATAAGGAAACAATAATGGAAGAGCACATTGAAAAAACAAGAGATGGAGGAAGCAAGACGCGCAACTACAAAAGACAAGACACGGAATAAGAGAAGAAGAAAAAAACGACCAAACCCAGACTCTTTTAGTCCTTTCTATAGAAAAAAATGAGAAAACCCCAACAAAGAAACAGTTTCTCCAAAGAACACCAAACAGAATGCCGCTAGAACCACATGACTGAAAAGAAACTCCTTGCTGCACAAGTTATAAGAAAAAAGGAAACAATTAACTGTTGACTAGTAATATACAACAGGACGAAAGTTCTAGTGAGTGCAAGGCGCATGGGGTGGGTATAACCAAGAAAATGGCGACAAGCAAATCAATCGCTGCATCACAAGTCAGTATACATTCGCCTTTCTTCCTTTCTCCCAGAAGACTTACTAAATTTCCAGAGGGGCAAGCTGATCAATGTTGTAGAGCCAGTTGCCGCCCTTTTCTTCTCGCTCAAGCCTGTAACTTTCGTCAGCAATCGATCGTCTTCCAACATTATCAAGAGACCACTCACCAGTCATAAGGGAAAGTAACCACATGCCCCTGAACAAGCTTCAGCAAGCTCTCAGCCTCCTCTTTGGTAAGGATTTCGGGCTCGAACGCGCCTCCATTCTTCATACTGCCTCTGGTATTGGCACGATTACGTCTGCGCTTGGAGGTGCTGTGTTGCATGTTTCCACTGCCGCTGACAGTAGCCGCATGTTGGACCTGACCAGATTCAAAGTTCTTTTCCTTCTCCGTCATTTCGGGGAATTGGATAGTGCGAGATTTCGTCATACGGGCAGGTGCGCCGTTGGTGGTAGCGCTGCTGTTGGTAGGGACGCCGTCAAGAGGTGGTGGTGCAAGTGTAGCATCCGTGTTGGCAGTGTCATTGCGTGGCGCGGCCGCTTTCTCGTCGAAAGGCTCTTCGTCAGCGGCATCATCAGCGCCACCATTGCTGAGTACAGGATCAGAGGCACGAGGACCACCGTCCAACCCTTGCTTCTCGGATTTTTCAGACATATCGCCATTCGTGGCAGCGACGTTGGAGTGAGAAGTGCTGGGTCGACCACCAAAAAGCCTACTCAATCCACTAAATCTGTTGCTGGCGTGTTTGCTCGCGCGCTCTGAGACGTTCGCCACGGAGGAGAGGGCGTCAGTACCTCCAGAGCCAGGAGGACCACTAGAATCGGGTGCGTCGCCAGAAGGTTTAGGAAGCGGCACACTTGTACCCAAACCTTGCGACATCATGAACTTCTCATTGTATGAGTTGAAGCTGCGATACTCAGCCCACGACTGGACCTCAGAATCCGGCATGCAGCGGAAGACTTGACGATAGATGCGAGTGTTGTTCTCTGCTACCTGGTGCCAGATCTTCTTGTAGAAGTCGTTGACCAAAGGGTCGCGCATACAGTCCTCATCAACCACAGGTCGTATCATGGAGTTGAGCAGCGGGTTGATGATGTGAGCATTCTCAGAATCAACCTCCTGAACCAACGATGGGCCACCTATGTCCGAGTCATCGCAGACAGGAAGTGGTGGGAGTTGTGACAACTGTGTCAAGCCAAGCTCACGCGTGTTCATACGAGGCGGCATGGGTGGAGGGAGTAGACGACCTGCTTCGGTAGCGTTATGTGGGAGATCATAGATTTGGTGGTGGATGACTTCTCTCCTGATCGAGGAGGATCGTTCACGTGCAGTAGCGTCGAGTAGATTGGCACTCTTAAGCACTTCCCTGCCGTCAGGCGTAATGTAAGTATCTCTGGCAGACATGTCGACTACGTTCTCAAGGTTCTTCATGTTATCGGTACCGAATCCGGCGACGTCGAGGTCATGAGGTCTGTCAACAGAATGTTTCTTGCCGTCGGCACCGTCCATCTGACCAGCATTGCCATTGTCAGTTTCGTTCAGGAAGTTGTGCAAAACACCAGCCTTTCCGTCGCGCTCGCTGTTGTGATGCAAGTTCTCCTCGGTCAGGCCGTGAGCAGGGGGAGTCTCAGGTGGCGTGATGAAATCGTCTCTGTAGATACGTTCCATCTCTTCGTCTTGGAAGGCCCTCTCAGCTTCACATTCACGACGGTATATCTCGTCAACATCGACTCCAAGATGCTCGCGCATGAGACGCATGCGAAGTGAGTGAGGGAAAGTTCCAACATCGTAAGGCTTGCCACCCATGAAAGAAGGAATCATCTCTTGGTCAGTAACAATGGCAGCAACTTCGGAATCTCTTGAACCCAACATAGAGCGCTCGTTGATGTTGGCAGATCCAATGATGACACTGCGATCGTCAACGACCATACACTTGGCGTGGATGTAGAGCTGTTCGGTGGTCAAACACTTGCGAGGACCAATCTTGCCCCACTGTCTCAGAGCATAGAACTCGATGTACTGCGTAGGGTCGATACCTTGGGCGCGTAACCTGCCAAAGATGGATGATTCACCTCTACAGATACTGCGGTATTGACATTGCATGATCAGACGAACACTGGTTCCGTCTTGTGAGTCGACTTGATTCTGGAAGCCAGGCATCAGGGGAATGATCAAGCATGCTCTCCAATTGTCGCCTCTCTCATGGGCGAGTATGATTCTCTCGACAAGAGCGTCACCAATCTTGTTGTTGATCTGAGTACCTTCGACAACACAGCTTGAAATAAAGAACTGGTTCTCGATGTACACAAAGTGCTCAGAGCTGGTGATAAGGTAGACGTAGGCGTTCATGATACTGCATTCGGTCTTGTTCGGTGTACCAATCGACCAGGATGTGCAAGAGCGGAGGATTTGAATCTGGCAGGTACCAGTCATGCCGAGACGTTCAAGTTCACTCTGATCGAACTCAGGTGGAGGCAGCAGAATTGGCGTAGGACGGGAAGGCACACGCTGTCTGAGAATGTAGTTCCATCTCTGAACGAAATGACGGGCCACGTCTCGAGCAGGCTGACCAACGATAGTCATGGCAATATCGTGCCAAGGCATGCGAGGTACCTTGGTGCGATCGTACATCTCCTCGTAAGGACGGTCCAATCCGTAGAAGTCCTGTACTCTGGGATTGGAGTAATCTTTACCAGGCCAGACCTGGCAATTATCCGCAGTCCTGGGTCCTTCCATATCCAGCTCGAAGCCAGTGAGCTTGTCATCGGTCAGGGAGTGGTGCGGGTCGTCCCATCTTCCAAAACACAAATCCACACCACCCACGAACGCCATAGCATTGTCAATCACCACCAGTTTCTCGTGGTGCGCCCAAAAGAACTGATTCTGCCTGAACTGATTGGGCGAACGTTGAACACAGACGTTGGGGTGGAGGTCTAGGAGTGAGGCTTTTGTGTATTCCGAGTCGATGGGGATGGCAGACTCGATATTGCGGTAGACGATGACGAAGATCTTGACGCCTTCTTGGGCCTTTCGGAGGAGCAGACGGTCGAGACGCCATTTTTGACTGATGGCGGCTGGTCGGCGAAGGTAGAGTTCGGGACTGAGCCACCAGTCGTGGATATACACAAAGCTTCTCGCGTTGTCAATGGCTCGCGAAACTTGCCACATGTGATCTCTGCCATCAACCAGCCAGCGAGCAAAGACATTCTTGCGGACCGGCGCAAAACTGTCGAAGCGATGTTTCAGCGACCAGATTGTGTTTTTCACCATGTAGTCGATAGACTCTTGGAACTGCACCAGTTGGCGCTCGTTCTTGGCCAACATCTTCAGTTTTCGCTCCGAGTTGTATAGACGAAGTATGTGGTGCTTAGGCTGTGTTGCATTGCCAGCGGTTTTGGCCAATTCTTCTGCTGTTTGGTCTCTCAATCGCTTTTTCCCAACCTTATCGGTAGTGAAATCGCCATCTACCAGGAAGACCTCACGCGGCTCTAGTGACTCGGGACTATCCAAGGCAACGACATAGCTGTGGCGGATCATGAACCATTTGGGTTCCGCATTTCTCTTGAAGGCGGAGACTGACGCTGTGACAGGTCTCCTACGTAGGTCAATGTTGGGCTTGGAGATGATGGACATCAAACCCTCCTTGCCGTGATAACCGCCTTCGACTGACAGACGCAAAGAAAGAGCTGAAAGCTCGAGGAACTTGCACAAGCGTGTGCTGTCAGGACGGAAGACTAGCCACCTGATCATCTGCTGCAGATAGTTCTCGAGCTTCCTTCGTTGACGCTCATTGTACAAATCCTTGGCTTTGGCACCTCCAGCGGCACCAGCAATACTGCCGGCTCGAGCGGCTTCGCCAGTCACACCATCGGGACCAGATGCATGCCCAGTGCTTGACTTGCGTCTGGATAAAGCGAAAGACGTTCTACGTCGCTTCTTCATACCAGGTCTCTCTGGACCACTGGCCTCACCGTCAGGACCGCTTGCTTCAGCGATAGCATTGTCATCATCTTCTTCCTCGTCATCAGCTAAACCTCTCACACCACGAAGGTATGGGAAAGCACTTCTGGGGAATCGAGGAATCTTGGCTTTCGAACGATCCTCGGTCTTGAGAATCGAGTATCGCTCTGACTGGCTTTGAAACTTATACTTGAGATGCAAATTGCTAAAGTCTCTGAGAGAACGGTGAATGGTCCACGACATACGTGAAGGCCCGCTTCCATATTCAAGGTTGATGGTGAAGACCATATGGCGATCACCGGACTTGCTCTCGCGATTCTGACTCGAAGGGATGGTGATTTTGAGTTGCTCAAGCAAGACAGGAATCTTGCGACGGCCGTGTTCATCACGCTGGTACATGCTAGCCAAGAAGATGGCAGCAGGCGAACCAGCAAGTAGCTCAGCCATGAGTTCTGTAGACTTTTGATGATCAACTTTGACTCGTTCGTCTTTCTTGCGTTGACCAAGCAGTTTCAGGCCAGCCTTGACTTGTTTCCATTTTTGAGCACTGGTACTCTGCTGGCGCTCACCGCGGCCTCTCCATGGTGAGGCTGAGCCATCAAGTGCGCCGGCGAGTCCTGTGAATCTCCTCGAGGTAGTTGGACGATTAGAGTCAGACTGCTCAGCAGCATCATTTGTAGGTCTGCTACTGCGAGGAGCATAACTCAGACCTCGGGCGCCCTCAAGACCACGTCTCCAGGCACTCTTGGCAAGACGATCGCGGCCTTCATCCTCGCTGACGCCTGCTCTCGAGTTCTCAGGAATGTCTGTCATGGTGGCTCTACGCGGCAGGCGTGGAGTTCGATCGGCATGATCGCGCAAGAAAGAAGGAAAGCGCGGAGTACGGGGAGTCGAAGGGCCAGCCGATGGCGTCTTCTCCATCTTTCTCCTAGCCTTGCGCTTCTGGCGAGGCTCGTGGCCTTCGGCTGCCTCATCCATTGAGCTCTCCTCAATATCGCCCTCGGCCTCGCTACCATCATGCTGCGACTGAGAGTAGACAGGAAAATGCGGCTCTTCCAACTCTTCTGTAGGGGTCATCAAGACTGAAGCGTTGGTAAACTCGCTAGGATGGCGCGAGTGAGTGGGAGTAGCCATGGCTTTTAAGCGGGAGAAGAAGGAACCCTGACGGCCGTGTTCATCTGCACCGTCGAGCTGCTCTTCGCCAAGTCTTCTTTCAGGCGGTGTTTGGGTACCGCTGCCTCCACTAGCATCTCTATTGCGGGACATTGTACGTAGAGTTGGGTCCGAGTCATGACGCAGGACGAATGGTCGCGGACGGGGACTTGTGGCCGAGACGGAGCGAGGAGCTGATCCATTCTGGAAGTTCTTAAATGATGGCAGATTGAAGTCGGCAGGAGTGGGAGGGCCAAAATGTACAGAGACAGCGGTGGGTGGTCTGAGAAGATCGGTTGAGAGAGTGGTCTGCGCTGGAGTAGGGACTTCGGGAGTAAAAGTAGTCCGTAGAGGAGATGATGGTTGGCTGAGTCCTTCTCCCAGACGAGTGCGCGGTATTGGCGACAAGGACCTGGGCGCCTCCTCTTCTGCCACCATCTGCATCTTGACCGGGGATTGTAGGGGTTGATAGTGTTTTGTCTCAGTTCATATTACGATACTAAAAGCTGTAGGATGTAGAAATCGTCGTCACGGATGCACGCGAGTCGAGTCGAGGCTTCGGAGGTTGTGGGAAAGCTGGATAGGAGAGGGTGACCGGCGACTGGACCAAGGCGGTTGTAGCTACGAAGCGAAGAAGAAAGCCGAACTGGGCGAAACCACCGTCGGAGCAAGAGGAAGGAGCGTGGAAGAGAGAGAAGCTTTCCAGAAGTCGAGAGTGCCTGCTCGTTTCCGACTTGTGGTCTGAATTCGATAATCTTGAATTGGAACTGGAATTCATCAAACTCCCGCGCCTGCCCCCCTCAACCCGCGACGCCGTCATCTCCGCCGCGGCCTTGGCCAACAAATTGTCATCTTCATCACCCTGTCTCTACATCTTCTCGTATCGAGTATCCCCTCAGACAAGTCCTTTTCTTCTATATTGATGATTCGTTCCATTGCATCCGCTTGCATTGAGAAACATGTCAGCTGTGGTGCAACGCGACCTCCGTAAATCCCATTGTCGTCGTCTTCTGTAGCTAACCTTTAGAAACACAAGCTTCGATGAAGTCACCAGTCAACGATAAGGAAGAAACTTTCAAAAAAAAAACCATCAAGATTGGTTAACTTGTACAACCACACTTTTCAAACGCCCGCTTCCATAGAAAAGCCACATGTCAAAATGCTACCACCAAAAGATATGCTCCCTCTTCCTCGACAAGCTCACACCATTCATTCCTGTCGTTGGCGCTTGTAGTTTCCACCTTGTCTGGGTTGACTGCCGTATGCACGACGAGCTCCTTGCTTCTTCTCCATCTTCATGCTTGAGCCCAGTTGCATGTCCACACGCGGCGGTGTGTTGAAACCGAAGCTCTTGGCTACCTTGACAAGATCGAGCTCGTTGACGTTGAAGACTGAGCGCAGCGAGTGCGATGCGTATGCCTGGAGATATGAGCGGTAACCATCCTTGGCCGACTGTGAAGCTTATTGTTAGCACCATGATCATCAACAAAAGCAAATAGGCAATTCTTACCTTGTTCAAGTAGTAGTTCTTGCCAATCAACATCTCAAGCTGGCTCTGAATGTTCAACACCTTCTTCTCAGGCATCTCAAACTCGGTCAAAGGCACACGAGCCTCCTCAAGGTGCTTCAAGAAGCCAACTTCGTTGGGTTGCAAGAACATCAAACTCTTTCCCTTGGTGTTGGCACCTCTGGCAGTACGACCGACACGGTGAATGTAATCTCTTGGGTCATCCGGAGGGTCGAACTGCACAATCCAGTCAACGGCAGGGATGTCGAGACCACGGGCTGCAACATCGGTACAGATCAAAGTGCCCTGCTTGGCGTTGCAGAACTCGAAGAAAGTGTTTGTGCGCTTTTGCTGCTTTTGCTTGCCGTGGAGATCCAGGACAGGCAGGTCGATGTAGTTGAGAAGTTCGGCGTAGTACTTGACACAGTTGCAGGACGAGAAGAAAACGATAATCTTCTTCTTGGGGTGTTTCTTGAGGAAAGTAAACAGCAGACGGAAACGCATATCGGGTTGGCAGACAATGAAACCCTGCTCCAGACCTTCTACGGTACTGTGCTCTTTTCTGTGGTCAACGTTGATGTAGAGAGGTCCAGGTCGCAGCGAGATTCTTGCAAGATCCTCGACCTTTGTTGTCTGAGTGGCTGAGAAGAGCATGGTCTGTCTCTCGTCCTTGGGCAAAATCTTGATGATCTGGCGCATTTCGTCTTCGAAACCGACTTCGAGAATACGGTCGGCTTCGTCGATAATCAAAGCCTTGATGTTCTTGTAGACAAAGCCCTGGGTGTTTTGCAGGTGATCGAGTAGACGTCCGGGAGTAGCGATGAGCAAGTTGACACCCTTGACCAGCTTCTCGGCCTCGGCGCGGCGGTTGGCTCCTCCAATGACGATACCGAAGGTCTGCGAGTGGTGGGCCATGAGTTCGCGGGCGACACCGAAGATCTGGAGAGCGAGTTCACGGGTAGGCGAGACGACGATGACACCGGTACCTGGAAAAAAGTTAGTACAAATTCACAAGACGAACCAGACAGGCGCATGCTTACCGTTTCTAGGCTTGAACTTGAGCGAGTGTAGCATCTCGATGGCGGGAATCAAGAAAGCCAGAGTCTTGCCCGAACCAGTCTTTGCAGCACCCAGAACATCCTTGCCAGCAAGAAGAGGCGGAATACCTCTTGCCTGGATCTCGGTCATTTTCTCAAACTTCATGTCGGCGAGGGCCTTGAGCGTCTTCTCGGAGAGGTTGATGTCGGTGAATTTCTCGGGCAGCGCATCTTGTCCAGGGAGGGAGACTCCAAGCGCTGAGGGTAGATCCGAAGGCTCGCCAATGTCCTGCTTCTCGACCCCTGCGTCGTCCATGTTCTCGTCTGCCTCCTCCTCCTCCTCCTCCTCTTCATCGTCGCTGACGTTAGCAACTGCAGACTCGGCGGCAGCCTCGCGCAGTTCCTCGTTCACTTCCTCTTCCTTCTCAACATCCTTTGCCCTTGCTTCTGCGATCTTTGTCTTTTTGCGCGGCTTCACTTCAGCATCCTGGGCGGCGACAGTCTCTTTTGCGACGACGGGGGCGGGCGCATCGGCGATTTTAGCAGAGCCGTGCTTTCTCTTTCTCTTCTTGGATGCGAGCTCCGGGTTCGACATGTTGATATGCTGTGGGCGATGACAGATGACAGGCAAAAAAGTCGACAGCCCAGGCAAAGTTTGGACTGGCAGACACAAAAAATTACCAGGTAAGGCCCAAGCGTAGATTATCTTATCTGATCAGATACCCTTTCGCATCATTCATCCATCAATCATACGACCGGTGACGGATAGATTGGCTGGATATGATGACTCGCACATACCATCCTTGACTTTCATCACGACTTTCACAGCCTACCGTACAACAGCGCATAACGAACGTATGTAAGAAATGCTCACAGCCAACCCCCCTCTCTCCACGCAAGCCGAGTGCCGCTTTTTCAATCTCCGAACACGAACAGGAGTCGAATCACGAATCGAACCATGTGTGCGCTTGCAGGCATTCATCCTTCCTCCTTTTCAACACGACTGCATGATGATAATCGGTTTCTAGACTTCGTGTCTTGAGGCTTTCTCTCCTGGAAAGCTGTTGGCAATTTATGAGTGTGGTCCAACGGTCAACTGCCCGTTGCTACGAAGATTAGATTCAGGCCGCGACAAGAAGCCCACTGACATGTCGCCCTGTACAACAACAATACCTTTGCATAGCCCTACCAGGTTTCAGTACTTGTATATAGTCTTACATGAGGCCGCGTATTGCGAGAACGACGCTGCTCGGCACCGTCCTAGCCCTGACCGCATTGGCACGCCTCGTTTTGCATAACCCGGATGCTGCTGTTGAAGCATTGTCATCGCACGCAGAGCAGCCATATCAGACAGATTGTTGTAAGATGAGTGCCAACCATGTCCAAGACCTTTGTACTCATTCTATCCCTATACCAAGGTTGGCGCAGCTTGTGCTGGTCTCCGTATGCAGATACGCTGGGGCTGGCCAAGGAGATCCCTATCCGTATTATGAAGCTTGGCGACTCAGATCGAGATAGCATGCGACAACTCCGCTGTTGATCTTTTGGCAAATGCTTCCAGAGGATGATGGGAAATGATGTTTTCATGCCGAGCAGGTGAAGCAACGGCCAGACTGAATTGCAAGGAGAGGAGAAGACATGAGGGGGAGGAGAGAGCACCAGAGACTTTAAGCAGTGCTGTCGCTGTGCAAAGGCCGTTTACGGGACTGCATGCCCGTTGTCTATTCTGAGCACGCACGGGTTCTGTTTAACCAGGTGATCTTGTGAATGATGCTGTGGCTTTACGAGTCCGGCTGCTACGGATGTCGTCTTTCGGGTGAGACTTGAAGACAGTCCTGAGCCGGTGTGTGTACGCAGCCACGTACAAAGTCAATAGGAGTCGCAGGGATTGCGATGGACGAGAAGCATCAGCGACAGGGCTCGATGGCGTTTCAAATGGTTTCCCCAGCTTTTCTTGGTGCCGCGTAATAAACAGCAGTGTGGTGGCGCACTGATCGCCAAACGGGAAGAGTGGATTGGAGCGCCGTCTCAGGTCAGGACCCCTGAAGAGCGAGCGTGTGGGATTGGATTGGATTGGATTGGATTATTGCTCGAAAACAAGCTGCACAGCCCCCTTTGTCGAACAGCCAATCTGGCACGTAAAACAGCATGCCGATGCAGGCCCCCAGACGGCAGCGCTGCTTCAAATCAATTCTCATCCGTTCCTGCAACGCTCGCCTTGTCTGCCAGAATCTGTGACGAGCGCGACAAAGGATCTGCTTGGGTCGGTTCGGAAAAAGGAAAAAGATCGCAGCGGTCGTTGACATCAGCTGGCGTGGCTTTGGCGCTAATCTGCGCTTGTTGTTCGGGTCACGCACGTCTTCGGCCTGGGAGGCCCTTTTGGCTGTGTTGAGGGTCGTGTTTCTCGCCTTTTCGTCGTCGGCTTCCTGCTGCATCCCACGTTCGTTGCCCTTTCACTGAACCAACCGCCCGTCGCCGCTGCACTTGCTGCAACTGCTGCACCCGCCGCGACCCATCACTTCCAACTTTCTTTCCCTTCATCTCCAACTCTTGCCCTTCTGTTTCCCCCATTCCCAGCCTCCCCGCGCGCCTTTCCATTTTCCCATCTACGTGTACGCCGTCACTCGCTCATCAGTCTCTCAACGTCAAGACTTGACTTTCCACTCTGTCCCGGTTTTAGCAGAGGTCTCAGGCCCAAAGAGCCCTGTCGTCCGCATTTACATTCCAACCACCCATTTGCCGTCAAACACACTCCCACACAACTCCGACCAGTCACCTCCCCACTCGTTCTCGTCGCTCTGAGTCGCGACACCAACTGCAGCATTGCACGCCCTCACCAACATCAGCATACTGCTTCTCCGGCATTAGCATCATCAGGAGCATTTATTAATTGGTATTTTCTATTGCTCGCCCAGCATGCGTCCTTCACGGTCGCCCCTAGGCTTCCTAATAGCCCTCCTCGCCGCCCTTGTCCCCATGACCCAGGCTTCTGGCATCAACAATGAGCGCGTTATCTCGTCTTCGTCACTTAGTACTTGCATGGCGAACTCCAACTTCTCGGCCACTTTGTTCAATGTTGCCTTCACACCTGACAACCGTACTCTCACCTTCAACGTCGTTGGTATTACCACAATCTCTGGCAATGTCACCATCGACTTGGTCATCAGCGCTTACGGCTTGTCCATCTTCAAGAAAACATTGGATCCCTGCCAGGAAGGATGGGCCGGTCTGTGCCCCATGAACGAGGGCCAGATTGACCTTGACTCCAACATTGTCCTGCCTGCCGACGCAATTAGCCAGATTCCTGGTAAGACGTCTTGAGTGTCTTGACTGACAAGCTGTCCACTAACTCGTCATGCTAGGCATTGCATACACCGTTCCTGACCTTGACGCCAAAGTCCAAGTTTACGTCAACAGCACCGACACTGGTAGAGCCACTGCCTGCGTGCAAGCTGAACTCACCAACGGCAAAACGGTCGATCAGAAGGGTGTCTCGTGGGCTGTCGCCGTTATTGCCGGCCTCGCTCTACTCGTCTCTGCCATCACTTCAGGTCTTGGACACTCCAACACTGCTGCTCACGTCGCTGCCAACACTCTTGCGCTCTTCGGTTACTTCCAGGCACAGTCTCTGGTCGGTATGACTGCTGTTCCTCTTCCGCCCATTGTCGCTTCGTGGACCCAAAACTTCCAGTGGAGCATGGGTATCATTCGTGTCGGCTTCCTTCAAGACATCGCTACCTGGTACCAGCGCTCTACTGGAGGCACTCCCAGCACCGTCCTGTCTGAGCTGTCGACCGAATCTGTCGAGGTGCAAAAGCGTTCCCTCCATGCTGCTCAGCGTCTCATCGCCCGCGGTGTCATGAAACTGCACCAGCTTCTTCCTAGAGCAACATCAACTACTACTGATGCCGCCACTAAGACTATCGTTCTGCGTGGTATCGAGCGTGTCGGTTTCCGCGCCAAGATCGAGCTGACCAACATCTTCCTCACTGGATACATTTTCCTCCTCATTTTCGTCGTCTTTGTCGTTCTTGGTGTCATCATCTTCAAATTCATTTGCGAAGGTCTTGTCAAGATGGGCAAGATGAAGGGTGACAAGTTCCAGGACTTCCGCAACGGCTGGACTACCGTTCTCAAGGGTATTCTTTTCCGTCTGGTTCTCATCGGTTTCCCTCAAATGGTCGTTCTCTGTTTCTGGGAATTCACCAAGCGTGACTCGGCTGCCGAAGTCGTTCTTGCTGCCTTCACTGTCTTCACAATGATCGGTATACTCGCCTGGGCCTCTTCCAAGGTCATTCGCCTCGCCCGCCGTTCCGTCTCGATGCACAAGAACCCTGCCTACATCCTCTACTCGGATCCCGTCTCGCTTAACAAGTGGGGTTTCCTCTACGTCCAATTCAAGGCTACTGCCTACTACTTCATCGTCCCCGTTCTGGCTTACCTCCTCCTCAAGGGCATGTTTGTCGCCTTTGGTCAAAACAATGGCACACTTCAGGCCATTGCCTTTCTCATCATCGAGGCCGTCTTCTTCATCGTCGTCTGTGTCCTCACGCCGTATATGGACAAGAAGACCAACGCTTTCAACATTGCCATCTGCTTCTTCAACTTCCTCAACTCCATTTTCCTGCTGTTCTTTACCGGTATCTTCTCCCTGCCTGGCCTGGTCAATGGTGTCATGGGCATCCTCTTCTTCATCTTCAACGCTGTTTTCTCTCTCATTCTCCTCATCTCCATCATTGTCGCTTCGGCATTCGCCATCTTCTCCAAGAACCCCGACACCAGATACCAGCCCATGCGTGATGACCGTGGTTCCTTCATCAAGTCTCAGACTCAACTCAACACTGAGCTCGATGCGCTGGGTGCCACCGCTCGTGGCGAAGGCAAGACTGGCTGGAAGGGCGCTCGCATCGAAGACGATGAGGATGGCTGGTCTGGTAGTTCCACTTCCGAGCCTCGTATTGGTGGTAACAGCTCTTCCATGGCCGGTAGATACGGCGAGATTCCTCGCTCTCCTCACGACCCTAGCATCTCGAGCTTCCCATCAGATGGTGGTCTGCCGAGACACAACCCTCCCACATATCTCGATGAGAAGACTGGTTTCACCTCACCAGACGTGCGCAGCAACCACAGCCCGAGCCCAGCACGCTCACCACAAGTACAACAAACAGGCAGAGCGAGTCCGTGGCAGCGCGGAGCCGGTTATGAATAAAGGCAGCGATACATTTAATTATTGCGGGCTATGACTTTTCTCCTTTATTAAACTCTTTTTTCTTATTGCTCACACATTTTCTCCTCCACCGTTGCAGGCGGCTCCTGATGGAAAAGGGAAGCCGAAACATGTATCAACAAAGCTATTCTCCAAAAGACTTGACAAAGGCACACGATACTTTCGAAAAAGTGACGATGGGTCTTTCATCTTTTCGTTAGCCAGGCTTGCTTCTGTGCATCATTCTTGTTTCTTCTTTTTCATTTTTCCTTTTTTGGTTTGTCACAGGGGCTCAGGAATACCATTAGGGTTTGCAAGAATACCCTCAGGAGTGGCGTCTGGGCCTTGCTCAAAATGAAGAACAGGCATGAGTTTTAGTCTTTTTCTTTTTTCCCTTATTTATCAAAAGGTCTCGTTAGTTCCTGGTATTGCAAAGACCAGAGAAAAAGAGCAGAGTCCGACAAATATCAGTCTTCTTTTATTTCCAACATTGAAACTTTTCCGTTTCTTCCATCTTCAGTTCTTCTTATGGTATTTCTGATAAGTTTTCCAAGTGTTCTGTCGGTCAGAGCAGTGTGGCAGTAGTGTCCCGAAATCTCGGACGATGGAACACGCCGTTTCATAAGATCTGCAAACAAATCTGCTATTTCCGTGCGATCTTTTTCAAGACATTTCATTGTCAATATAATGGTTAAATAACGGTGCGAACGTGGGGATGGAAGTGGGGATGCTCTTCAGGTACGAGGTTTCTGCCGTGTGGGATTTGCAGATGCGTGGAAATGCTTGATTTGCTGTGGGTTGAGCTTGGTACGGGTTCGTTGCGTTGAAGGTACGAGTACTTGGAGGATTTGTGATGTGAAGGGGCTGCAGGAAGGGTTTCAATTGGACTTTAGAACTTTGACGACTTTGGTGTTTTTGAATGGGCTCTTTGATACACATTTGAATAGTGAAATCAAGTCGGAAGAAAATACTTGGTGACTTTTTCTCGATGTAAGAAATGGCTGTGAGGTCGGCAACGGTTTGAGTGTACCATTCTAATGAAGTACACTCGAAACATCGAAATCGAGTACTGTAACGCCAGTTCGAGTCGAGATGATGTAGAACTCCATCTGGCCAATCTCTTATCCACGTGAATCATCTTGTCTACTTCTGATATCTAGATTTGCTTGTATACCTCCCACGATCTCATCAAATCAAAAAATGCTCGTCTGTGGCATCACCCTGCCCATACCATATCTCTTGGCATGATATTTTTGCAGGCTTCGTTGCCATCATGTAACAGCAGTGCGTTGCATACACAGCTCCGCGTCGCACCGCTTGCCGCGCCGTCCCGACCGGCATCTTCAAGCGCATGAGCATCATGCATATTTTCCACAGTCGTCACATTTATTGATGCCCGAAAAAAGCTTGCCTAACTTATTCCCTTGGTTCGCTTGGGTCTTGAACCTCCACGGCGGTGTTCTTTTGGATGCAGTCGTGTGAGAGAGGTCGGGTAATTGGCTTTTCTTTGTGTTTCGCGTCCGAGGAAGAGTTGACGTGTTCGTAGACAAAGATAGAAAAGAGGAGAGAAAAGGGACTAGGCTAAGAGGTTGGCGATTGTGGACTACTCGAGGGTTTAAGCAAGCAAGTAAATTGTCGGCTGTTGACGTTGACGTATCAGATGCACACACGACTCCTACCATCGAGTCCGAAGATGCCACGAAGCGCGGTCCCTGTGCTCGCTTTATCAGTCACAGATGTCGCGATGGTTACAAGAGATTTGATGAAAGACAATCTTGCCACGTCTTGCAGGTTCTTGATGTTGAAGTACTCGGCAATGCTTACCCAGGGGACACCCATGGTGCAGCAAACTGATGCATGTCACGGGAAATGGCTTCTACCCGATGTGCGTCTTTGGGCTCGTTACACGACAAGTTTGCCCTGGCCTGGCCTGATGCAAGCGATATCGAAGACAGTGGACGTTACTTGACTTGACGCGGACGAGTTTGCTCTCATCAACTTGCTGTCACTTCTTGCGAGTTACATCGTACAGCTGGGGTGATGCAAGTGTTTTGACTTGCCTTCGACGTGGCATACGCCGCAATACCACCATTGACGTGTCAAATAAATCTGCAAGCTGTAGATCCCGAGATACAGCAAGCGATATTGTTGATCTTTGCTTAACCGCCCTCGGGGGGTTTGCGAAACATGTGCAACCAGTCTATCTGCATATATATATGCACAGGTGATGTTAGGTAAGATGTCGAGATATTAATACCTTTGGACCTGGCTTGTTCTTATTGTTCTCTTGCTTCCTTTCTATCTTGTGGTGTTATATAGTCCTGTTTGCGGACTTTGAGGGATATTGCCGTTTGCTTGTTGCAGGATCACTGGTTGTGAAGGCGCTTACATGCTCTTCTGAACCTCTGGCTATACCTCGAAACCACACCCATCAATATATACGACGACCTTCTCAGGCTCAACGATCACCTTACCCCGAGCTTCAACAACCATGTCCAACGACCTCCAGTCCATCCTCGCCCGCCACAACCTCCGCGGCATAAACGTGGCAAACTTTTCCGGCTCGTCTCAACAACGACCACCTCCTCAACAAAACCACCCATACCAATATCCAGCGCCTGTGCCGCAACAGAGGGTGCAGTATCCTTGGGGAGCTGCGGGTCAGGGCTCTGTACCCAGTACGGTGAGGCCGTCTTTTGCGTGGCCAAGCCCGCCGCAACCGCAGTATACGATTGATCCAAGACATTATAGTTATAATATTTGGGGTAAGGCGCCGGTGTATTCTTTGACTGGGGAGGGTGAGGAGGAAGAGGGAGAGGAAGAGGAAGGTGATGATGTTGAAGGAGAGGAGGGGCAAGCAGCGGCAGCAGACGGAGAGGCGGTAAGCGACGCCCAAGGTGAGTTATATATCATGACGCTGAAGCGAGCACGAGACTGATGTAAGTGGTGTAGCTGCTGCAGAAGTGGAGGAAAGTATAGAGATTGAGAAGCCTGCCGAAGACACTGCCACAGAGACGATACCAGAGGCAACAGCATCAGATACGGGTGTGAAGGATATACCGCCCGAGGATCCAAATCCAGATGCTGCTGCTGCTGAACCAGTGGCGGAAGAACCTAGCCCTGATGTGGCAGCTGCGGCACAACCCCCTGATCTTTCGCAAGAAGAAGAAGCTACCACAGCTATACCGACAGCATCTGAGCCACCTACTGACGAAGAAACAGCAACTGAATCCAACGAGACTGCCCCTCAGGAAAGTGAGCCTGATATTGTACCTGAGCTTCAGCCAGAAGAAGAAGCTCACGCACCAGAGCCCGCGCCATCAGATACTATAGACGGAGTGGAACCAAATCATCAAGATTCTGAAGATAGATTAGAGGATGCAAATGCTTCAGAAGAAAAATCGGCTGCTTCTGATGTGCCTGCTCCGGTCGAGGTTGTTGAGGATGTAAAACAGGAAGACGACAATCCACACTCTCCCTCAGAACCAGCGCAGGAAGAGCAAGCAGATGAACCTCAATCACTCGACGCAGAGGCGGAAGACGTGCAAACGGATGTTATAATTGCGGCCGAAGTGCTGGATCCATCAGCTGACGAGCCCCATCCTGTCGATTCGTCCGGTGGAGATATATCCCAAGAAGGCTTACCCTCTCATGATATATCAACGGTGGAACAGCATCCTATTGCTGAGTACGATGCCACGCCTCCGGAAGCACAGTCTAGTGAGCCCATCGCCTGCCCAAAAGAAACTGATGAGACTGTCACCGTCGAGGGTCCCACCGCCTCAGAGAATATACAAGACACTTCTCCCGAAGACTGCAATGAGATCGTCCAAGTCATCGACGTCAACAACAATGACTCCACAGACGACACAGCAGCTATAATTGTTGTTGACGTTGACACTCCAAACACCCTCGAAAACACCATTAGTCCACCACCACCACCACCACCGCCTCCAGCCCCTCACGTAACAATCTCCGAACCTGTCAAACCTTCCAAATCCAGCAAAAAGAAATCCAGCAGTAGCAAATCTAGCAAATCTCGACATGGCGAGAAGCCGAAAGAGAAACCTGTGGAGATTATACCGTTGAAAGAGGGGAAAGCGAAATCTGTTGCTAAGGGGAAGAGTAAGAAGAAGGTCAAAGGCAAGGGTGGTAAGGGCTCTGACGGTGAGAGTGGTGACGTGATTCCACCTCCACCTCCGCCGCTGCTGATTGTTGATGTGCCGCCGCCTGCGCCTTCGCCGCCACCGAGTGGACATGTTATAGAAGTTGTTGAGGTTGAAGAAATGCAGGTCATTGACGCCATTGGTGGGAAAGATGATGCCGAGGATGTTGTTGTTATAACTACAGACTCTCCATTGCCAGACGTTGAGGTTGACGCCGCAGACACTGCCGCAGACAAGGAGCCACCAATCGAGGATGTGTCAGGTGAGAAGGAAGAAAACAACCATGCTGTCGGTACTGACACAGCAACACCACCAGACGAGGAGGTCAAGACTCCAGAGATTGTGCAGGTTGCGGACACTGCGATTGTTGCTGTGCTTGATCAGCCCGAGAAGGACGAGCTGACTCCCGTCACTGCCGATCCATCTTCTGATCCCGATGCAGATGCGTCTGAAGGTGCAGAGATCGAGCAAACTGTCGAAGCCGAAGCGCCCGAGCAGAAAGATGACGATGCGCCCGCTGATATATCTTCAATGCCCGAGGTCGATATCATAGCCCCAGCTCTGGACGAGGAAGACCACGTTGTAGAAGCAGAGGGCCTTGCTGAAGCTGGAAAAGAGCTTCTGACCCCTTCAGAGACAACAGTTTCAGCCGATTCAGAGTCCAACATTCCATCTGAGGACCCTCAAGTGGACAGTGCTCCTCAGGATCAAGATATTCAGAATAGTCCACCTGAGGATGAGGGGCCCAATCCTCCAGAGGCTGCAATGTCCGAAGCAGAAAAGCTTGATGGAGCACAGTCTGATGAAGTGACCCACGACGTACCTGGATCAGAGTCTTCGAGCGCGCAGCAAGACAAGACTGTCGAACCTTCTACGCCAGCTACAGAAGAGTCAAAGAATCCAGACAACGTATCAGAGACTGTGGTCGAAGACAATGATGCATCCAGCAATTCAACAAATGATGCAGTCGAAATGACGACTCCCGAACCGTCCATCGAGCCAGCAACCGCAGAGGACAACACATCAGAAGCACCCAAGGACATATCAACATCAGAGGCCATCAAACCCGATTCAGTGAACATGACTGGCATGGATTCAGTCCCGAGTAAAGATATAGAAGCATCATCTTCGTCAGATTCATCTGCAACAGTAGATGAAATACCACCCGCCGCGTCTGCAGAAGTTGTTGCTGAACCCGCACCAACCTTGATGGAATTGGCTGCTCTTATATCGCCGAGTAATTCAGTCTCACAAAACACAGAAGATGCTGCCGTAACAAACGCGGTACCGGAAGCGCTCGTTGAAGTCGACGCTGCTATATTGAAACCAGCTGTTGAAAGCGAAGCACCTGATCCTGTGTCTGGGGTGGCTGTCGTAGAAGACAGTAGTTCCAAGGAAGAAGTTGTCGCAACAAACCACCCGGATCAGGACTCAGAGAGCGCAGACAGTGTACCACCCGAAGCTGCGATACCTTCTGAGAAGGTAACACAAGGTGCCAGCCTTGAACCTGACTGCAAGAATGAGGATGGTGGATTGGAAGCGCCAAAAGAACCGACAGGCGAAGTACCAAATGAAGACAAAGAGCCAGAAGTATCGACCGAAACTACGGAGCCGGCAAAAGTCGTCGCAGATGACCAAGAAATGGACCAACCAGATTTCAAGGCTGATGAGGATCATGGAGTGGAGGCAGAACATGTTGACGAGAAGACGGCTCCAGATCAAGTTGACAAGGCTCAGACTAACGACGAGCCTGTGGTCGATGGAAGTATGAACAGCCCAGATGGAAATGCTCAGCCTGTTCAAACCATGGAAGCTGGTGACGGACCACTCTCAGATGCCACAGATGTTCAGGCGATAGATGCGCAAGATACGGTGGCCCCTGCGGAAGTCGCGACAGAATCTCCAGAGACTCCTCCCATTACCTCGGAGGAACAAGATCATGGCTCAGATGAATCGAATAAGGATGCGCCTATCCTGGATGCACCGGAGGCTGCTGAGGTTGCCGAAAATGACACCAAGAATTCATCATCTTCGGCAGTCGAAGGACAAGTTGCAGGCGAAGCGACAGAAGCGGAAGCAGGTAACGCATATATATCACCAGCTGAAGATTCTGGAGCACCAACAAAGGAAGAGAAAGCCCCTTCAGATCCTGCGGACGATAACGTGGTCGAAGGTGTAGCGACGTCGGGGGCTGAACCAAAAAACCGTGCAACAGGAAGTCCTGCTTCAATCCATGAAGACGTGACAGAGGCATTGAATTCAGCTGAAGTTCCTGAGGAAGACAGTACAGTCTTGCAGGAAGTTGGGGCTGATGGAATCAGAAGTGAACCCGTGGCCAAAGACGTAGAGGATCAAAAGCCTGCTGAAGAACTGCCAGCAGAACCTGTCGCTAGAGGGCCTGCTGCCAAGAGCACCGATGATGTTGTTGCCCAGGAACCTGCTGCGGACCAGGTCGAACAAGCCAGCGAGACAGTTGTTGTCGAGGCTGCTGACTCTGGCGCTTGTGAACGGCCAGAAGAGCAAATTCCTACAAAAACGCCAGAACCCGCTGTCGAAGAAAATCCTTCTGAACAACCTGCTGAAGCAAAAGCCGATCATATAATTGAGCGGCCGGCTGACACCACTGAAGATGCCACGCCCCCAACAACTGCAGTTGGTGCGGAAACGGATCAACAAACCTGCCTGGAGTCACCTTTGCCTGTGCTGGCCGAAGAAACGCAAGCCACCGAAGTCGCGGAAGCACTCGAACATACAACTCCAGAGAATATATCCAAACTGGAGGAGACCACTGAGGCGACAAAACCTGTAGATACTGTTCCATCGCTTGAGGAAACACAAGAACCTAACAAGGAATCTAGTCCCGGCCAGGAACCTATACCGACTTTGGAAGAAGAGGCTGCCGAGCCACCACAGACAGAAGACGCAACAAGAGAGTCAGAAGAGAGCCCTGAGGGGTCACAACCATCAGTACCAGAAGGTCCGGAAGCTTCTGTACAGGAGCCGATCACCGAGGCGGAAGTCTTGCCAGGAGACTCAATATCGCAACAAAGTCGCTGCGAGACTATATCGGACTCGAATTCAGGTCGCAGATCACCCTTGATTGAAGAGCCAGCACTCGATCATGCCGCTCTAGAAGAAGCTGCGCGGCCTTCACCATCCAAGCATTCATCCAAGGTCTCTTTCGACGAACCGCCAATTTCGACAAAGGGCAAAGAACCAGCCTCACCTCCCAAAGAGAGACGCAAGTCATCCAAGCCATCCTCTCCAAATCGCCACAGCTCATCTCGTCACAAAGTCAAAGACGTCTCACGCCCGCCATCTGATCAAAAAACATCGTCTGCTCCTAAATCATCACGCCGCCGCAGCTCGATAACCACGGCTCCTCAACCAGGTATCCTCCGCCGTCTCAGCACCACAAATTCACGTTCCTCTCGTGCCGAAGCAGCAGAATAAGCAGAGATCAAACGCCGCGCCGCCGAACTTGCAGCTCGTGAGCAAGAAGTCCAACGTCAGCTCGAGAGAGCTCGTAAACGTGCAGCACTGGAAGAGCAAGAACGGTTGTTGAGGGAGAAAGAGGAAGAGCTAGCGAGACTCAGGGCGGCGGAGAAAGAGAAGAAGAGAGCCAGACGTGAAGAGCAGAAAAGACGTGAGCAAGAAGCTCTGGAACAAGAACGACTAGCACGTGAAAGAGTGGAAGAGGAAGCCAGGGCGAAGGAACTCGAGCGTGCCGAACGCCGAAAACGCCGAAGAGAATCTGAAAGGGCGCGCCATGAAGATGATCGCCCCAGGGCTCACAGACACTCCTCCAACCGAGAAACAAAGGTCAGAGATGTCTCACCAACAGCGAAACTAAAGGTAAGACGGCAGAGGACAGAGGACATAGGTCCTGAGCGCCAAAGGCCAAGAGGCGAGCATGATACCCGAGAAGCACCAACATCGTCGAGAAGTCCAGAAGAAAGGAGAAATCGTCGCAGCTCTCACAGAAATGCAGAGAAAGCTGAGAAATCCAAGAAGAGCATATGGAAGAGTCTTTGGTCCAAGATATGATGGCAGGCCTGGATCTGTAGGAAGGGGAGACTTACAAATGTGTATAAACGATACTTGTAAAATACTTTGGTATGGAACACAACTTTGTGAAGAGAGTCTCTTCCTCAACAGTTCCGCTTCTTGCTATGAATGTGGGATTAGAAGGGTTTCTCACAAATACTGCTCTCGGACCCAGTTTTGTTAGTTAGAAGGATTCACGAAGCATATTGATCTCAAGCTCGGTAGGGAACAGCACTTGAGCGATCCTGACATTTAGGAGCGGACAAGGATGTATGTTCCTTCCACAGCTACCTGGATATTGATTGCTGGCAGAAGGATACACCAGTTCTGTCTCGCTAAGAACAGTTACAGTAATCTCTATACCACAGCCAGTGGACGTCAGGAGTATCGAATGACGAAGTACTCAGCTCAGGCGGTGAAACACATGGACTTGATTGAGTCACAGTATACTCGATAAGCACATTAAAAGAGCCTGCTCGAATAACGATAGCAGATTATTGGACATCAATCACTTCGCATCACGACGCAACGTGGACCCAGACATTGGCGTGGTAGAATGCTTAATTTGGTGAAAAGACTACCTCGCTATGCCGCAATCAAGAGGAAAGAGACGATGACCTCCAGGGGGCAATAAAGCCGAATCAAGAAGCAAAAGAAAATTTGTGAAGAAAGACGGTGGAGGGGAGAATTAGGGGAACACAAAGGAAAAAGACAAAAAGAGTCGCAAACGGAACGACTTCCTCTCCCCCATGGTTTCTTGCGCTCCTGCTGGCCGACCCCTTACTGTCGTCGTTCGAGGAAAAGAAAAAGAATCTCATCGGTAGCCGACGGGCTCTGGTGAAAATCGTCTTGGGACATGGATGGTTGTTGACGGCGCTCCAAATGCACCTTCTGCCCAATAGCGATAACGATGGGTTACATCAAGTTAGATTTAGAAGGACTGCGGACGGAAGGTTGGCCTGATGAGCGCTTGTATGATCTGATTTAGTTCTCATGCGGGCAGAATGGTGGTTCAATCTCAATCTCGGTAATGACGGTGTGTTCGTAGAAACTGAAGGGCAGCGAAAGTTTGAGAAGAAGGTGCTAGAGACTGTCGGCAATTGGAACAAAGCGTGCTGTCCCTGGACGTCGTTTTGTGTGGCTTGGAAGGTATGATGTATTGAGGCAGGAATAGGAAAGTTTGTGATTTTGAGTGTTGCAAGGCTTGCTGGAAGAGTTCCTACTCAAGCTCGGGTCGGCGTAGCTATGTCTTGAAGAATTACTGGTGGAATGAGGCGAAGGCCGTACGAAAGGCAGCGCTTGAAGGCATAAAGTAGCTCTAGGATGATCCTTGGGCGTTGGAAGTAGCTGCTGCGGTCTTTCTCTTCTTGTGAGTGAAGCGAGTCTTCTTCGTCTTCGGAGCCTTCTTGCGAGGCTTGCGTGGCCCAGTGGAGGGAGCATTCTCCTTTTTGTACACCATACGCGAGCGTCTTCTCGTGCGAAGTTGGTGAAGAAGCTCGTTTACATCATCGATGTTTCTGGCCTCCCATGTGGGTCCAGTGAACATGCTTCTATCGTTAAATCGAAGATGACCCAGGCAACAGTGCGCCAGAGCCTGGCATCGCACTCGTAAGGCATCGAGCACTTCTTCCCACTCGTGATTCGGGCGTAGAATCGTGAAGAGCCATGGATGGCCTGGTGCGATATTACGATACAGATACGCGTGCTTAATGGTGAGACTTTCGAGCGAGGGTCTGATAGCGAGGTGTAAAAAGGCCGAGTACTCGATGGCGCAGTTCTTCAGGGTGATGGCTCTCAGCATAGTTGGAGGGGTGATCCATCTCGGCAATAGCCACCAATCATCGGCCAGGAGACGAAAGCCGTAAAGAGATTCAGCTTGAGGATCATACGTGACGGCTGTCGAGTGTCGGGTGCCCTCAGCGCCTCCTCCGACCAATCTGAAGGTATGCTTGGCCTTGGGGAACGAAGTCAATCTCAAAGCACGCATAGTGTTCATAATCTCGTTGGTTTCTGTTCCAAATTCACGTCTGGCTCTTGAAGACCAGGACCAGCTGCGGAGGTTGACGCCCGAGATGCCCACGTCCCGACTGATACCAACTTCAAAGATGATGTTGTTTATTCGGAGTGCTGCTTCGAGTGCTGATTTGAGAAGAGTCTCCTCTAAGAAGTGTTTGATGCATCTGTGTGCTTGCTGCTTGTCAGACTCGAAGTTGACCCCGTCATCAGCGTGGCGAACGCCGATGGATTGAAGGTTGCCAAAAGAGCCAAGGTTCTGAAGGGCCTTGTGCAGGAGGTCGTAGTAAATAGGGGGCTGTTGACGACCGGAGTGGACAAGGATCAGGGTTTTGAGAAAGCGCGCGTCGAATTCGTTCATGCTGAGTCGAAGCAAGGCCGTCATTCCAGGGATGGAGAGCTGGAATGTCCGATCAGAGGCGAAGATGCTGGCGATGACTTCTTTCAGTAAGAGGTGCATGGCGCGACACATTGAGTTGAGTGTGAGGACATCCTTGTCGTCGACGCAGTCCACGACCATCAACTGGATTTCGGTGGGCAGGGTCAATAACGTGCGCATATTGGTGATGTGCGCGATTGTCAGAGTGTGATTGATTGTGTTGGTTCGGTGCTGTGTAAGTAGATAGTTTGGTGGGAAGGTGGATGAGAGAGCGCAAACCGTGGTCGACTAAAGCTAACCTCGTTGCTCAGAGCAACGAGAACGAATCGAATCTTCGCGCTCACAACTCTCCTTGGTTTCACCTCTCGAGAAGCAACAACACAAGCAAATCTCACAACGGCAAAGGAAACGGTACCCCTTTCGTCTACATCAATACCGCCAGCATCTCTACCCCTTCTTCAACCACCACCACCACTACCACCACCACAATGGCTCCCTGGTACCAACCCCTCAAGAGCCCTTTCTTCCTGTCCGGCGTCATCATCAACGCCATGCTCGCCTTCTTCCTGCTCTGGGCAGCCAGGAACCATGGCTCTCGGGTCTGGCTACCCATCGCCATCGCCATGATCGGCGTGGGCACCTTTCAAGCAGCCTTTGGTGTGCATCCCTTTTCAACGCACAGCTCAAAACACTGCTAACAATCTTCACAGTCTTGGTGTCTCTGTGCCTGGAGGAGCCACCTGCGCCCATCATCATCAACATCCCTCTGGTCGAGTTGGAGCCCGTTGACAACTCCAGCTCTGACGAAGACAACAACAATGAGCAGTAGGAGGGCATGGGGGTATCAATATTGGTGTATCGAGGAATGGGAGACTGTACGAGTAGTCAGGGGCGCAAGAAAGAATCGGGTTTCCAGCTTCCAGCATCATCTCCATGACGGTTGTGAAAATGCATGACATGTTTGAAATAATAGCTTGTGTCCAAAGAGATAGGAACGACGAGATGCTCTCTCTGGACAAGTTGCACTGTCGGAGAAGACTGTACTTTTCCACTGCTGGATACGTGCACACCTCCCGATGTGGCAATAATGATTGAATGTGCAATGTACAACTCCAACAACAATGACAGGAGAAACAGATATAGCAGTAAGGGTGTGCATAGTTGCGACTAGGTAATACTGCAAGGATGAAAGGCATACCGTATGACCATTGACCATGAACCCGAGAACCATCTCGAAACTCCTGGAACCCCTGGGTATCTCCTGACCGTGATAATAATGCTCTTCAATTCTTTCTTCATGTCGTGAATTCGTTCAAACGTGTATGTATGTTGGGTTTTGGTTGTTGGTTGCTCTGAGAGAAGGTCAGTAGCTGATTGTATACATCAGGTAGGTATTGACTTGCGTTGGAAGATGGCACCG
Organism: Aureobasidium sp. EXF-12298; assembly: GCA_024195555.1. Taxonomy (NCBI): domain Eukaryota; kingdom Fungi; phylum Ascomycota; class Dothideomycetes; order Dothideales; family Saccotheciaceae; genus Aureobasidium; species Aureobasidium sp. EXF-12298. The sequence continues at coordinate 42,605 of SWBJ01000309.1, forward strand.
TTCTTGGCCCGGTCTTTAAGACTCTGGAATGTTTTGAAAACTTGGAAGGGGGTAATCAGGCGTAAGGTGCTCAGCACTGAGGGTTCTTGCCCATCGTCTCGGCCAGAGTCTCGACAAGAGAAGGACTGGTGTGAGGGTTAGCAAGCAAGCAACTTTGGAGTGAAGGAAATGAGAAACTTACCTCAGGGGGTCGTTACGCTGAGGCTTGATGCCTTCAAGAACGGCGAGAGCATGGTCGCGCTGGAGGTTGTTGTATTCAACACTACCAGGTCCGAACATAAGGCAGACTGGGGCCGTTGTCAGCAAATGGTGCTCATGAGTCTCACAAAGCATGGAGGAAACAAGCAACTCACCACGCTGGTATTCCATGGCACGTTGAGTGTACTCGTTGCTGGGCAAGGAAGCAGTAGGGGCATACTCAACGTCCTGCTCGACCTCATGCTCGTCATCGAAAGGTGAGGGACAGGTACCAAAGGAGCTGACGCGACTAGGCTCCTCGAACAAGACGGAAGGTTCAGTGGTGCAGGAAGAAGAGGTGTAGGAGTTTTCATCATCGTCTGAGGAGGAAGTGCCATCGATAGCCAGAGTGTAGCCAACCTCGTAACGGTCTTCAAAGGGTGATGAGAGGATCTTGCGTGCCTGGGAAGGAGGCGAAGAGAAGATGGTTGGGGACGACAAGTCGACGTCTTCGAAGTTGCCTTGTGCAGTGAACGAGTTGATGTGAGAAGGAACACTGGCCACGGCCTGGAAGTCGAACATAGCGAGAGAAGTGCTTGATGAGGGCGACACGTCGAGTTCAGGGATGGGTCTGGTTGAGGTGGGTAGGAAGGAGTTGACTCGCTTGGCGCTGGGCTTCTCAAGTTCAATAGCGCGTGCAGGGGGAAGGCAGTCGAGGTCGCCAGCGGTATCACTCTTGCAGCACTTGAAAAGGTTGAAGCAACGCATCTTGTGTCTGTTGATGGTGTGTTGATGACGCGACTGCGTGTCGATAAGAAGGTGTCTTGAAAGGTTGATGACGATCAGAAACTGTACTTGAATAGTTGTATGACGTTTGAGGAAGATGTACGCGTTGGTGTGGTGGTAGAGGAAGAGAAGGGAGGAGTTCGTAGTAGTGACTTTCAATCTTTCCTATGTGTGAGAATCAGGGACTCGCGCCGAGCCCCAGCCACCTCATCCATGAACTTCTATACAAAAGCTTCGAAGTGCAAACGCGCCAAGACTGTCTAGAAGACTCTTTGACAAATGGACTAATTGACGTGTAACATACGTGCCTAAAACTTGCTGATACGTGATGCCAGATCAGAAGTCTTCGAACGTCTGCCATGACCTCTAGTATGTCCCTACTTATTGGGCTGTTGAGCCCTTCTGAACCAGTTGACCTTGATTATTGCAATTCTCCGACCTTCCCTCTGCCACTTATGTACCCTTCTCAATACGCTGGATCCATGCTACACCAGGCCATCAAGTCCTCCAATCTTTCGGTCTTCAATCTTGCAATCAAAACATTCTATCAGCATGAAGGCTAGCGGGATGCCCAAAAGAACGCGATGGAGCACTGAATCTTTCCAATATGTGTTTTCGTGCTCTTGCTAGCAGTTCTTCTATCGAGTATGTCTGAAAGCAGCCGGCACCAGACATGTGTTCGATCGCGCCTTGCGAGAAGAGGCCACAATACGAGGTTTGGATCAGTAGAGGCAAATTGGAAAGTGCGGCATTCTAAATTCATTGCTTCCCTGATCAGTGCGGTTATTCGTATGTTTTCATCAACGTCAACCACCACCATTTTCAGTCTGTGAGAATATTAGCAAGAACTTGCGGCGCTTCAAACGGCCCTCATTCATATTTTAGTACTTCTCCCAAGCTTGTTCACCCACTTTTGACAGGAATAGATCAGATGAAATGGCTCGGCAACATCTTGGTGACATCTTGCAATGAAGTCGTACGGACGAGCGTCAATTTCCTCGAGTGACAAACCTATCGAAAATACTCATCGATGAAACATCCCAAGAGCCCGAACGAACATCCTGTGCATGTGCACCCAAGTCCAAGTCAAGCATAATTGCCCAAGCATGATGCTTAGAAATGCGACCCTGTCATCTACCTAGCTAGTTTCTGTAGATCGATGAAGAGGAGGTCAAGAACTCGTAAGCAACTGCGTGATACCCTGAGTAATTCTCCTTTCCCCATACAACAACAGTGCTTGTATAATAGATGAGAGACATTTCCGTGTGTATCATCGTCGTGAATTTGAAAGACGTCCTTCAGCGAGTGAGGTCGGCAATAGCGTCTAGATCTGCTTGCCGAGTTTTACCGAGGTTGAACCTTCCGAAACTCGACGACGTCAACTCCTTCGAACACCACAAGAAGGTCTGCTCCGCTCGATTGAAGCATACACATACCTCGCTGCTGGTTCTTGAGAGATTTTGAAACTGGCGCTACGCTTCTGGAAGTCTTTCTTGGTACAAGTGACTCGACAAAGACCAATTGTGAACAAAGGAATCATGGCCGACAAGCCGACCGACGCCCGCGAGCGTCTCCGCCAAAACTTCCTTGATCATGATCCAAAGCAGCATCCCAACCGTTGGGAGCACCTTTGGCAGCAGGACGACTTGCCTTGGGATAAAGGCTTCGCTTCGCCGGCCCTAGCGGATGTTCTTGCTGACAGAAAAGATCTGCTCCCCACCGCTGAGTCTGGTCGTCGCCTGCGCGCTTTGGTACCCGGTTGCGGGAAAGGCTATGATGTGCTCTTGCTTGCCAGCTGGGGGTATGACGCTGTTGGTGTTGAGGCTGCTGCGACTGCTGTAAAGGCTGCCAATGCTGAGAGCAAGGGCTGGGAGGAGAAGCCTGAGTACGTGGTCAAGGACGAGACCAAGGGCCGCGGAAGTGCCAAGTTCGTGTTCGGTGATTTCTTCGAGAAGGAATGGGAGAAGGATGCAATCGGAGAGGACGGCTCGAAGGAAGGACAGTGGGATCTGATCTATGACTACACGGTGAGCCCATGGCGCTAAAGCTTGCTGAGATCTGTGGATGGCTACTGATAATATGCAGTTCTTGTGCGCTTTGCCTCCAGCATTGCGACCCAACTGGGCAGCTCGCCAGTCATCGTTGCTTTCGCCGGGCGGACGTTTGATCTGTCTTGAGTTTCCAACCTACAAGCCTCCCTCAACTGGTGGACCGCCATGGGCTCTCAGACCAGAGACTTACCTTGCTCATCTAAGTCAGCCAGGCAAAGAAGTCGAATACGATGAGGAAGGCTTTGCTGTCTGGAAAGAAGGCCAGACTCCTGGGGATAGTGCTCTAGAGAGAATTGCTCACTGGAAGCCGGAGAGAACACATAAGATCGGCGAAGGTACTGACAATGTCAGTGTCTGGAAGAGAGCATGAGAATCACGAGATTTTGCTTTCCCATTAATGTGGTTTCTCAAGCTCCAAATTATGGCTGGAACGGGGTTGTAGAAATGCAAAGATATATTCTCATCGATGTTGTGTCCGCAGAGAGCCTTGAGCGCTCTCACTCTCAGTGGTGTCTCTGATAGTAATAGTTCATGTTGTGCAATGTTATAGCATCAAAGATTTTGATTGATTATGGCGAGACGTGTCTATGCAATGTTACAGTATCCCAGTAACAAGCTGGGTGTTGGGAACTCTTGGATAACAATGAAAGCCTTCTGCGTGTAAAAACTGTGTAGTTCTTCATGCAAACTGTGATTTTTCCTTGCAACATGCTATGAGTATATTCAAACGTCTGCAGTAATGTGACATGACAGGCCCGTCTCTCATACGAATGTCAATTTGATGGTGTGAAAGTAATCCAGAGGTCGCAAGTGCCGGAGCATGACTCAGGGGTCTGGTGTATATGTACTACGACATCATAGTTGCCTTATGTCCCGGCACGACACCCGAGACGAACAACATCAAACACGTCCGTCCTACACGTCTCTTCTCCACGCTTGAATCTCTACGCGACTCATCAAACATCTCATTCACGAACATCCACTCTACCTCAATCATACAACATCAATCATTGAGCCTTTGAACAAAACCACCATCAAACATCCTGCACCATGTCTAGCAACTTCTTGACTCCCTTCTTGATCACCCTGTCAATCATCAACTCGGTCTTCCTAACCCTCACCATCTGGGCTGCTCTCCAGCTCCGCGGCTCGGACTGGTGGATTGTTTTCCTGGTTGCCTTCATCATGGGTCTGCTGTACGAAGTCGACTACCGTCAGTTCACATCCACTGCTTAGCCCCTGAGCCTGACTGACTTTCGAAAGTGCGCCGCAAGAGACCTGGCTACCACCCCGAGCACCGCGGTCCTATTGAGATGCGCCTGCGCAACTTCTACGGTCTCGACGACAGCAACTCTGTCGACAGCACCAGCAGCGACGGCATCGACCGCTCAAGCATCCGCAGCAACCAGCGCGAGAACCCCTTTGACACCCCCATCACTCGCCCTCAGACTGCGCACACTCGTGCTGGCCCTAGTCCAGCTGCTCCAGCCATTGCTGCCACTCCTGCCAGCCTCCTCCAGATCAACCAGACTCGCGCTCCTCGTCGCCCTGTCACTCCTACCTTCGTCTGAATGTTCATCACATGGTTAGTCTTGAACGAGGGTGCATCTGAAGTATGCTGACAGGTCACTGCAACAGCCAAAGCATCATACACTCTCGCACAGCGATTGAGCGAGCACAAAGCATGAATGAGACGCAAGAAAGTTGTGTGTCTGAAGGGCTGCATTGTGGGAAAAGAAGCAATCACGTATCACTTCCAGGAGAAGTATCATCACGCGAAGTCGTCAAGGACATCATGGGTCGAGATGAGATAAACAAGGATGCAAACCACGAAAGCAAATGATGGAATCGGAGAACTCGTCAAAAGCATAAAAACAATGGATCTACTCTACTCCCTCAGAACGCACCCCTTCTTCCAAACAGTACTGTTGCTTCTCATTTCTTTTAGATGTTTTTGTCCTCTTCGTTTGTCTGGTATTACGAGGCGCTATTCATGGCTGATGCTGTGCGCCTACTCGTTCTCGTAGTCCTGCTTGGTCCGATAGCTGGTAATGGCTGAGCAGGTAGCGCTATATTGAGATGAGTTGCAATGTTGGCCAACGCTGGTCCTTCAATACCAAAGTGTGCTGCGTGACGTGACAGTCTGTCTGTGTCGAAAGCTTGTCCGGATCTGTAGCGGGTGATAGGCACTGATGCAAGGGCGAAAGGCGACTTTGGGGTAATACCAGCAGAGGTTGGTGAGAACGGGCGAGAACTGAAAGATGCTTGAGGAACACCAGCTGAGTTGAGGACCGGAGGCGGAGTTGGTGGCCAGAAGGTCGCGTCAACCTTTCTGGCAAATGCTGCAAACGGCCCGTAGGGAATGTCAGCGTGCCACGCAGCCGCTTCTTTGCCTTCCAGAGACTCAGGCTTCTTCAGAGTCAAGGTGTATGTATCGCCGTCTTGCTGGCAGAAATACTCATCGTCATCGCCCTTCAGCATAAAGTCCGAGAACACCCAGTCCCAGCAAGCGCTACCGTATGGTCCATACGGTACTGACTGTCCATCGATTTCCTTTTCCTCATATTTCTGAAACCCCAGAGGGTCGTGGGGATCCCAAAATACCTGACCTCTCCTACTTTTTTTCATAGCTCGCTTGAACCTTATTGTCAGACAAGGATCCCATATCCGGTCCACGGGAATACGAAAGTGCTGAGCAACGGTCTCGTCAACAACCGAGGTCTTCAAAGATTCAAGTTCAGTCTCGTCCTCAACCTCATAAGAAGGGTCGAGACCTGTGAAATGGTCGGAATCTGCGACGATGACAAATGGCATATCGATCACTTTGACCTTCTCTTCCGCATCGTCGTCGTCGAGCAAGTGGAAGGCTGGTTGTGTGCGTAAGTCGAGTCCAGGGTGGCCGCGCTTTTTTAACTCGGTTTCCCAGATAGTTTTGACCTCAGGAGGGGCCGCGAGGTGAAAGGTTTCAACTACGTGTCCTGTCCCGGCGATGACCCAATGACGCCAACATCCAAGAGCTTGATCCCAGAACCATACGTGGTCGTCAGGTCTACTTTCGCTGTAAGTACCGTGGAAACCAAAGGTACCAGCAAAGATCTGGTCCAGTGCTGCTTTAAAAGCTTTCTCGAACGCTACTGTTCGTTGATCTTCTGGGAGCGCCTGCACTCTACGAAAGATTGTCCTGACCTGTTCGTTTGTAAAGTCGGGGAAGAACACCACATCGGCGATTTCTGCATCAGAGTATTCATTGAGCCGCATTTTTCTTGCAGTTGTAGCCTCAGTCCAGGGAATTGCCCCCGCCAGCTCGTGCATCTTCAAGTACGGACCACACAAGCCCTTGCGGAGTCTTTTGGCAGTCGACTTCACAGCTGACTTTTCAGCAAGACGAGTAGAACGACGCGGAGCTGAAATGGCGACGCATTCCTCGGCCTCAGGGATCTTCATCGCAATGTTCTTCTTGTTATTTGTTTTCGGAGTCGTGGTGCTCTTGGGCTTAGCAGCCTTGGTAGCCTTTCGAGGCTTTTGTTTTCTGGCTGCCATGTCAGGTTGCGCAATTCCGATCAACAGTTTGAGAAAATGCGAGGGATGTAAAGCGCGAGACATGGATTATAGTCGATGGTATGTTATTTCTTGAGCTTCGAGGTTCGCCGGATCCGGCGATCCTGTATACGTTAGTCACATAGCCCTCAAAGAAAAGCTTATAAGCCTCATCTTGCGGCACCCAAAAAACGCGTATAGAGGCGTCTAGTTTTTCTTTGATCCCTGCGAGGCTCTGATTTTCCGGCTATCGACTGGACACGCTGATGCAGTGGCGCTGATTGTGTCTCATGCGTCCAGCTGGTCGGTCTGTTCGGTTCAGCGGGCGATGGGGGTAACCAATGGTAAGGTCATGCGAAGTCGAACAAAGACTTGTGCATCTCTTTGCACATCGAATGCCTCTTTCATCCTGTGTCGATAGCCACTGGCGACGTCCTTGCAGTCCTGGACACAGAAGGTTGGAATTGCTCGATGGTTCATTGCTGGAGTTTGCCGACCAGAACTGTCTGAAACTTGTCTTTATATTGCTGGAAAAGTCTGAGGGTATGCGCTCTCGTGCTTTCGTACCTCGCACAAATGGGGAAATGCGTAGAGATGGGGATCGTGTTCAGTCTTCCTAGCCATAGCAGGTATACTGTATAGCTCTTTTCTACAGGATACCTATAGAGTCTCTCGGAGATAACATAAGGCCATGGGACTTAGCGTTGGAACGTAGTTGTTCCTTTCTTGATAGCTCTTGACTTGTTGGAGGGTCAACATGAGTCAAGTCGTATTTGAGCAAACTCTGGCGCCAAACCGGATTCCCTCAACCTTGCCAACGAGACCAGTGTCTTGGCAACTACCTCCACCTTGGTCACAACCACCCACACGTCTATTTTGCCATTACACGCCTTGATCTTATGTCTGATAGCTACCATCATCGCTCGTCGACAAGGTCATCACATCACAACATACCTTTGACGACAGAGGCACTTCAGTCAACAACACAGCTATGTCTGATCAACTTCCAACCACGACTGTAAGTCTATCAATCCATTGCGCTTATAGAGAGCTTTGGTGATGCTGCTATGCTGCTACCCATTGGATGAGCTTATACTAACCATGATGCAGATGCAGGCGCTCGTTGGCCCCATAGAACTTCCCGAAGAGATCAAAGCTATGATCGCTGCTGAGGCTGATGATGAAGACATCCCTACACAGCGTCTGGTCTCAATGCGCTGGCAGAAAGCCACACTCCAGAGATTTCGGTCGCGTTTCGGCCAGCTGGTGTTTGAATACACGAGGACTGGCCTGGAAGGCATGCTGAGAGCCTGTCAGCACCCTGATTGTGGTCCTCTAATCCACACCCTGATCCTCGTAGTGGACTGCAAGCGCCGCAATGCCTCACACTACCAACAGCTCTACAACCAGGCTCTAGTCGCGCTTGCAGCACATGGACAACCAGTACGCCTGGGGATTCGCTGGTGCCCAACTCCTCTTGGTGAAGTCGTGACCCCTGAGCTGGCCTCGGGTCGTCTGGTCATATTATTGAACAAGAAGATACTCCCTGCCGCCCGAGCCGCCGGTCTGGCTGAAGATGATCTCTTGATTGAGCTTCCTGACCCTCAATCTCTCGAAAACGAGCCCAATGTCTATACCAGCCTTGTGCGATGGCTGTTCCAAACATGGTTCAGGTACGCTAGGGTGGGTGAATCGTGTAAAACCACCATCCGCTTCGACAACTCCATCACACAATTCTCACGCCCACCCTCACTCGAATTCTGGCGCCTTCCCGACAGAGTCGAGTGTCACGGCATGATGTCGCGTCACTACGACGCTTTCTATCACCTCTTCGAGATGTCAAACTCGGAGCTGGCTCTGTACAACTGCCGCGTGCCAGAGACCTTCTTCCGCGCCACCAACCACCACCTCACTACCATCATCATGGAGGGTGTGAGCGTCTACAATGAGCCTGAAGGCCAATTCAGAGACATTGTGAGCCGGGAGTTGCAAGCAGGCTCTATTGTCACACTGTTCGACCTTCTGCTGGGCACTCACCCCGGCTTGAGCCGTCTGAGGCTCAAAAACCTCTACCAGGGTGAAGACACCTGGCTGAGTGACGGCTCTCATCTTTTTGATGTGAGAGGCGTTCACAAGCTGGGTGAGGCCATCGCTCGCCTCCTGGAAGGCTACCGTGGCTGGGAGATTCCGTATTGGTTGTGTAGGGATGAGGCAATGAAGGCCAAGATGCTGGCGAAGTGGGGAGGCACCAACATGGGTAGTGGCTTGTTGAGCAGCCCCGACTTTTTGGATCGAAGTGAGGACAGTAGTATGTAAGAGATTAGAAATGAAGAAAGAGCGAGTGAATAGAACGGGGGAAAAATGTACTATAGAAATAATGAATACCACGCTCTCCCAGAACCGGCACCGTATCTCATGTATCTATAAAAATGCATAATGATCTTCGTAGCAGAGACATGTCCACAGAAAGTCCAAGGATACTGTTATTTCTGAGGGGCTCTCAGTGGACAACAGTCAGAATCACATGATATCGTGCATTTTTATAGATAGCACAACCGGATGATACTGATATGAGAGACCCGTTATTCTGCTGGTTGACTTTAACACTCTCCTAAACGTAGCACCTTGTCTCACGTATCTATAGAAATGCAAGATGTTTTACAAAATGGATATGTATCCAGAGAGAGCCCAAGAAGAATGAAATTTTTGATGGGCTCTCAGACGACAACACTCAAAATTATACAATCTCATGCATTTTAATAGATATCTCAACACGCTGACACAAGATGAGAGCCCCTGATCTTGTTCATTGGTTTTTGACAGTTTCCCAAATGCGAAATAGTGTTTAAGGTGGTTGTAAAAATGCACAAATTTTCATAAAATAGGACTGTGTCCAAAGAGAATCTAGGAAGGAAGGAGACTTTGATGGGCTTTCAGTGGAACCCATTCAGCTGCATATTATATCGTGCATTTAGGCGGATGTCGTATTGTTATGTGCCGGACAAGAGATACCCTCTTCATTTTGCTCATCGAGACTCTTGATGGACATTGTTCAACTCTACATGATATTGTGCATTGTTATAGATAATCTATTGTCGAGTATATCGACATGATGCTAGCAACCTCATTGATCTTTCCATCATTCCTATACTTATTTTGAGCCGAAACAGCTGGGAAACATGCCTGATAGCCTGCCGTTCAAATCAGCAATGCACGTCGTAGTCAGATCGAGTTGCAACTTGCACAAAAGCCCAAACTCTCGTGGTAGTTCTGGCTTCCAGAGTCTGAACGACCTTCTCGAGCAGGTAAAGCTGTTGTCTGATACTTCCAGCCAGTCTTCGCGACTGCTGTTCGGGTCTTGAAAGCTGGACTTTCATTTCGAGGAGTCTGTCGGCGTGTTCGCTGGCAGCTTTGACATGCAAGCCGGCCTGCGCATAGTCACCAAGCTTTGTGGATTGTCTGGCGAGAGTTTGGTATTTGTCGAGACCGTACTTGAGGACAAGGGTAGCGTCGAGGTATCTCTGACCTTGCTGTAGACTCTTGTCTAGCGTGTGCTGCTCTCGAGCCAGCCTGATGATCACTTCTTCGCAGAAGCCAATATCTTCAGCACGGTGAAGGCGACGCTTGGCTTTGAAGACTCGATGTTCAAGTGCCTGAAGCTCTGTCAACAATGGTGGTAGAAGGGACAGCTGAGTAGCGCGAAAAGTGTGCCACGCTCTGAGGATCTCCTCTGGTTGGAAAGTGGCCATAGCCGTGATGACATTGTCATAAGTGGCAGGTTCTTCCTCAGAAATGGCTCGATCATACGTCGGGGGTTGCTCAGTAGCATCTTGGTAGGTTGGTGGTTGGCCTTCGGTTGGTCCAGGCGCTGGGATGCCTGGAAGTGGCTTGTCGTGAAGAGCAGTTGTAAATTTTCTGTAGTGATCGCGCTGCAGCTCTGCGAACACGTCGGTGTTCGCTTCGTAGCATACTGAACAGGGTCGCTTGAGTTCGATCATGAGCTGAGATTTCTCAACCTCGCAAGCAGGTTTACAGATGCGAGGAGGCATGAGTTCCCGACTCGATGTGTCGCAGATGCATTCGTAGACCATAAGCGTCTGTCCACACATTGCTATTAGTTACAGTCTTTGCGACTCGTGCCTGCACGGGTAGGTAGTATCTGCGTGGGTGTTTGGTTCCGGTAAGTCCAGGACGGCGGATGGTAGTCCTATATCGTGGAAGATTGGCCGAGACATGGTGTCTTTGTTTTCTTTGTGTCGTGATAACAATGTTTTGTGCCTTTCGACTGTTTGTCTAGCTTTTCTTTGTGAATCGAGACTTTCCGAATCGAACTGTGTTTGTCCTTGTCTCAGACGCGGAGACCGTCGAGACACGCCAAACAAGCCGCACTGACTAGACTTTGCGGTACGTGATGCACACCTCACGCACACTGAAGTCAACCTGATCAACACAAGCCCATAATGATTCCCTCTGCAGACACCACTGCTCTACCAGAGCCTCCTGAGCATGATACCCGCGATAAATTGCACTCCGAGGTATAAATCGACCCTTGAAGTCATGTTAGATGGAGTTTTGACATGTCTCTAGCCAGAAACCATCAAAATCGCAGGCTGGACCTGTGTCAACACGCGTTTCGTGGTGACAACAGCCCCCGATCACACCCCATCAGAGACTAGCCAGAAAGACGACGACGGAGATGAAGAGATGACCACCACAGCCTCTACCAAGTCAGACACTGATGAGTCTCGTGATTGCGAGTGGGAAGGTTGCGACAAGACGTTCACTGGATTTAACGCGCCTACCCTCCTCTACGTAAGTCTGTGTAACCTCTGAGCATCATTGCGAAGACTGCCTACTAGAATCTCAGAATTCATCGTGCTAACGTCAATGTAGCTTCACCTCATCAACGATCATGTAGCCAAGCCTCAAGACACTTAGAGCTTCGATCCCAAATGTCACTGGAAGTTCTGTCCCTACAGTGGCAAGGCCCGCAGATTGTTGTTGTCACACGTGATGGTCCACGTCCCGAACTACAAACCAATCATTTGTGATGGATGCGATAGAGCATTCCAGAGAGAAAGTAATTTGAGAGTGCACAAGAAGACATGCAAGGACTCTTGAACGGCAGGCTAGCAGGATTGTGGCAGAAAGCTCAGATCGGTGTCAGAGAAGCACGTAAAAGGGCAGCAAACCTGTACCTCTTGTATCAAATTCCTAACACCAGGCCAAAAATCATTCAAGATGAGTTCATGATCAATCTCATCTACTCCCACCTCGAAGTTGACGTCTCTTCCCTCCATGTCCCATTCTTCAGACTGTTTCAAGTGTTGCTCGTATCTTTGGAGGTCTTTGCCTGTGAGAGGCTCGTACGGACATGAGCCAGGCAACTGTAAGGGTCGCCATAACTCGGCAATTTCTTGAAGCCCTGATTGTAAAACCGGAATGCCATCAGCACATGTGCGGTGACAGTAGCAGAATAATCCGTAAAGCTGTTCATAATCGGGTGAGTGATCATGAGTCGGATCAGATCCGAAGCGGTCTACCCGAGGAGGAAAGGGACTAAGACGAGGTATATAGCGACGGGGGAAGGATGCGTTGGCTCGCTCAACATCGTCGAAGTATAAGATTAGGTCTGCCTCAAATCTAGTCTTCCCAGACGTCAAGTAAGGGTTTGGAATGTTGAGAGTGCGGTTGACGCAGAAAAGGAAGAGTGGGGAGATGGGGCATGCCCGCCAACCGGTCATACAGGTGATTGTCTCGGGCTCTCCAGGCTTGACAAAGACGTGTTCCAATGTGGCGCAAGGCATCATGGTTGGCGTTGAGATTGAATTGATGCGAGGGTCATTGGCAAGAATTCTCAAGACATGATGAGCGTGGTTGAGCAGACTGGCATGCTCTTCTGGGGCGCCCTGCCAAGAGCACTTGGAAATCCAAAAGTTGTTCTTGTTGGCTACGTTGCTCAACCCAAGATGAATGACGCCGCCGGCGAACTCGACCATGTTTAGCCCTGAAGTTATGTTAGTCTTGTTTCATTATGCGGTAGACCGGATAACACACAAGGGCCACCATCGGGAATGCACGCATTGCAAGAATAGAGATCTTGTTCATTCGGACCGCACTGGGGTCCGATGCAAAAGTTGTGTCCGAGGTGAATCTTTCGAGAGGCAGGCAAGCTATTCGTGTTGGACAAATACAAGCTACCGTATGCAGGGAAGCAAAGTTCAGAGCTCTTTGCCAGTTGACGAGCAACTGATTTGAGATATTTAATCTTCTGAACCTTTCCTAGATCTTGCCAAATTTGGTGTAGAGGAACGCCAGAAGCATGCCCCACTATCAGATAAGGATGACCAACAGTGTTCTTGGTGTCTTCTCTCCATTCAAGGATCTGAGGTACAGGAATGTCGGTTCTGAAAGATACTATCATCTTGTTAGAGCTGGAAAGCCGAGAATTTCGACAATTTCACGTACAGTACTTGATAGTGGCGACCTCCGAGTTGAAGTTACGGCCAGCAGGCCCTGCAGCTGGAGTAGGCAGTCTCACAACAAGGCGCTTGCCATTGTCGGTGTGAAAGATTAGGGTACGAGAGATATGGCCGTCTTGCTTGGACCATGAAGCGATCGAATTTGCCCCTGGGCAACATGCGACAACTCTCTTGCACAGCTCAGGGAAGTCGAAGTGGATCTGGCGAGCAGCTTGACGAGCACTGTCATGCGAAAGCCAGTGGCCACGGGAGAAGATGAAGGGATTGCAGTCTGCAGGCACCGGCGTTGTTTGACGCAAAAGCTTAGGCGCGGTATGCTCACATTGCTTGTTGTCTTGAGTGGGGCTACTGACCGTGGTCAAAGGTTCTTGTGAATGTGTCTTGGGTGCATCCCTGAACCTGCTTGCGTATCGGGCGGCAGTTGTCCTGTATGTCGCGATGGAGGAGTTTGTGAACGAAGCACTGAGCTTGGAGCGGAAGATTATTCCGCTCGAAGGTGACATGGTAGTTCTTTGTGCTGTTGCCAGCGCGTCAAGCGTGCATAGGTATGTTTGATAGTGATCAAGTACCGGCTGTGTTTGTGCCCATGCCTTTCGGCCAATCCGATCGGAGACGCACTCGCTGACCAATCAAAGCACCCCGTTTTCACTTGTGCTGAATGCTGCCAAACTTTCGGTTTCGCGCCAATCTTTGCATTAGACTCGATCCGTTAGAACGCTGTCCCAACAACTATTGACAAAGGACCAGGGGACAAAGCGAGTGCACACTTCAATGCGGCCTTCTTTGTCACGATGGACCATTTCCTTGTCGCTTTGTGACTGTAACAATGGCATGTCTTTGTCTTGCACAAACGATTATCTCAGCTGCAGTTTGATACCAAAAATACTTAGTCGGACCCCTGGGCATCTCCTGGACTCAAGCTGCTTTTACACGAACAACGCTTCGATCATCCAACTTCAAAAATCTCCAGAAACACAGATCCCCAACAACCACTACAACTCCAACAATGTGCATCGGCTCAATCGTTACCGTTCAGTGCAAGGCCTGCGGCTCCGCCTTCGATAAGTCCTTGTATCTTGGCTGTGCCACTTATGAACACGCTCGTGAAGGCTGGGAAGACCGTACTGACTCTATCATCAGCATTTCTGCCTACTCTGTTCCAAGTTGTGACGAGTGCTCCGACTTCGACACTTCTTCCGACTCTGACTCTATTTCCATTCAAAGTGTTGACTCTACGGCTGAGTTCGACTATGAAGGCGATGAAGTTCCTGCTCCCTACTACTCCCTCGGTGAGTCTTCTGCTCTTTCTGGTGCCTGGTCCGAAGATGCTGCATCTTCTCTCGAGAGCTTTTCTGATACGATGAGCACCTTGATCGACCGTGTGATTGCTCTCTCGTCTACTGCCGCCACTGTAACCCTCAAACTCAACATTGGGCTCATCTGCAGAGAATGTGATGCATACCTCAACTGGACCGAGACTGAACACGAGCGTGCCGTTGCAACTGAAGACAAGCTCTGTGAAGCTCTTGAAACTACTGGTGTTACTGATGAGATCAATGCCTCCGTTGTTGAAGACATGACTGCTGATATGCTTGAGTTGTTTGACAACCTGACTTCATTCAACCCTTTCTATGATGCTGAGTACAATGCTGGTAGGTTCAATGGCTATCTGACTGTTCTGATCGAGAAACTTGAGAGACTTGAGGCTCAACAGTTTGGCGCTGATGCTGCGGCTGCTAGGGCTTTCGTCGAGCTTACCGATGCTTGAATTTTGTGACTTTTCCATCTGGTCTGTCTTTTCCTTTTAGTTGGGTTCTTCTGAGGCGTTCATGGTAAGTCAATTACATATATGCGAAAAAACAACATGAAAAGATCTTGTTCCCGGCGGGCAAAGGTCAACTAACACAAAACTTTGCTGTGCATCTCCGATTCTTCTAATTCTATCAAGTTTCAATGATTTTTTATACGTGACCCAAGCTCCCACTTTTCCTGCTACAAGCATCTCTCTCGCTTGTCAGCCGGGTATACCTCTAACGCAAGGTGTCAAAGCAAGATCTGTTCATCAGTTGCCGTTGTTCCATTGTTGTTACACGATTCAGTGTCAAAACAAAGCGTTATTGTCCAGTTACAAAGCACTCTTTGTATTCTTTGTATTTCAAGTTTCTTTCACATCAGCTAATTTGTTCTCTGCATTGCAGCATACATATACTAAGCCCTATAGCTCCGTTCACGATGTTCTCTAAGCATCCTTCACACCCATCTCTTACAGTACTTACAGGTAAGTCTTCCTGCCTTCTACTGACAAACTCTACAGAAACACCAGATCAACCATGTGCTACGGCGACTCCATCTTCTAAACCTGCCCACACTGTTCATCCACAGACCAAGTCTTTGAGTACCACGGCTGTTACTCAGGCTCCCCTCCAACAAAGACCTGGTGGATCCTTCCTTGCGCTATTGTTGAAGAGATTTCGGTCACTGTCTTGTGTCAAGATTGTCTGCGCTGTTTTGAGTGGTTGGAAAGCCTAGATGCTGGTGGCTCTCCTGATGGTTCACTGGCAAGCTGTAACAACGTTTCGACGTTTCAGCTTGAGGGTGAAGAAGGTCCAGAGTATGAAGGTGACACAGACCTTAGCTCTATCGCTTCAATGGCAAGATGGTCTTGTCATTCAGGTACCCTCCACACCTCCTCGAACCACCTCAAACTAATCTGTGAATGGTACGACGCCATCGAGGACTCCCTCCTTCCCCTAAAACAAGCCTTCTCCGCCATGAGTACCCATTGCATAGCCACCAGAAACCCAGACCTAATCGTCAAACTCGGTATTTTAGAGGCAGAGGTCGAAATCACTCTCGCCGATGCCCTCAAGAAGTTAGAGTATGTGATTGAGACCAATACTTGGATACGCCAAACCACTGACGATGAAGGCAAGTTAAAGACTGTGGATGTTGAGGAATTGAGAGCTGTGATGTTTGAGATGAGGATGAGTTGTATCGCTTTATTGGATGATGAAGATGTTTCTGCCGAGGCAACTACAAAAAAGATTGAGGGAGTCGGCATATGACATATGTGATGCGCTGAGAGCTGCTAAAGAGGAGATTGCGAAGGAAGCTGAGGTCCCCGGTAGACTGGAGATTGTTGATAAGACTGGAGAGAGTAAGTTGATGTCGAAAGTCTGGAGTATGGTTTTGGGATAATTATGGTAACAAAGTTGTATTTGATTTCCAATTTTCTTGAACATGAGTCTGTGTTGTTTCCTACATATGTTCCAACTCATAACTCAAAGCAATTGAAATTTTGATGAGCCAGCCTTGGATCCATAGTAGCAATCCTAACCATGAATCTGTGTACCAACTTTAGAACCTCCTGCGTCACAGCTCAGCAAGCCAATCCCAGGCAGCCGACCGCAGATGCAAGCTTCATGCAGGCTTGCCGACAACATTCAACATGACCGTATTGAGCAACTGTATACCACAAGCCATGACCTCACCAATATATCCCCTATCAATACATCAATAAGGCAAAACCCAAACCAGATGCCTAAAAACACCAAGAACAAGTGCCCTGGAAGAAGTTACTCCCTTGATAACATAGCCCCATTCCTCAAATTGGTGCATCGTGTACATGGGACCACAGATACAGCAGAGCCAGACAGGATCGCTTAAACGCAGGGACCAGGAGGAGAAAGATTGGACGTCACTAAGACCATGCAGAATTTTCCATTCACCGAAGAGTAGCTAAGTAGTTAGTGCCATGCCGACAGTAAGACTACAGCTGCTCTATAGCCGCTTAGGCTATCTCATCGGGTGTTCCTACACTGCAATCTCTAACCCTAAGCTCGAGCTGTCTTTTACTAATTCGTTAGCCTTAGTATAGGCCGCCGCTTGCTCTTTCCGTTCGTCGCATTAGTCTTCTAATCTTATTAGTTCTACTTACTAGGCTGCTCTTTTCTAGTTGGTTGTTTCTTTATTAGCTATGTAAATCATACTTATTAGGCTACTACATCACTCACCATCCGCGTAAGGCCTTTTCCGCTTTCGCTATTCTTTTACTAACTACATGAGCCATATTTAAAGGCCGCTCGATCCTTCTAACTTTATAAGCCCTGTTCGAGGGTTGCTCCTTACACTAAATGCATAAGCTTTATTTAAAGGCTGCTCGCTGCATCAGAGCTACTAATTAGGCCATCCTTCTAAACTCGTCTCTGTAGTCGCCGTTTGCATAGCTTCTTCTAAAGGCGTTCTTCTAGCTATGAAAGATTGAAGATGATCTCAACTATTGTTCGTCCCAATCAAATCTGTCTGTGCTTCCGACCTATCGAAGAACAATAGCTCCTAAAGAGCATTATGCGCCTAAAGACGTGATATTTTTGCTCGGGTTAATGGTGATGTCTGTTTGCGAATACCTCACGCCCGTTCGTAGGTAAATTCTTCGATGTCTGGGAATCAGATCACTCCACTTCCACTCACGGAGCAAAAGACAACTCGATGTCATGTTATTCGATGAGGTTAAAGTTCAACTCACGGATCGTATCGAGAAATGCATCAAGTAGTTTCAACCAGATTCGTATCGTGCATAGCCTTGGAAATGGCTTGTGTAGTTCCCTCTGGCAACGACGAAGAGAAGTGATTTGCGACTGGAAATAGGTTGGCTCTTACGGCACGGACAAACGTCGGCTTTCTTGCACGGCAGGGACGACGCTTGAACGCGGACTTGTTTGTCG
The DNA here is from genome assembly GCA_024195555.1 of Aureobasidium sp. EXF-12298. NCBI lineage: Eukaryota > Fungi > Ascomycota > Dothideomycetes > Dothideales > Saccotheciaceae > Aureobasidium > Aureobasidium sp. EXF-12298. Next base: position 60,362 of record SWBJ01000309.1, read on the forward strand.
CGCGTCAGGAATTGTTTCCTTGCTTCCTTGCGTCCTCTAACAACATCGTACAATGAACGCTACCCTTTTGACAATGAGGCATCTAGGCACACAAGCATCTTCTCTTCATCTCTTTACTGCCCACATGGCTTGTCTAGATCCGATGAGCTTTTCAGACGCCGCTCTCCCGAGATGTGGCCGCTGATGGAACGTTGCAGCCAACGCTCCAGCCATCGCACGTCGCAGAGTAGGTCAACTAGCCTGAATATCCGCAACAGATGGCTTTCATCCCATGAGTATCGATCAGTTCAGTCGTCCAGACATTGCATTGCTTCTCCTTGAACACGAGAAGCGATCAGGACGCTATTCTCAACATGGCAGTTTCTGTTGACTGGACAATTTACTGGACAACGCGTACATTCCTCGTGAATACACAATGCAAGCCAATCTTCTGCTCTCTCCCACTCTTCGGCTCAGCATGCTTCCTCGGGCCTCTTCTATCGCTTGGCTCTCTCCCCTGATTGTCTCTGTGAAACATCGTGGCCACAGAAGACTTGCTTTACCTGCTGGTTGGGCTATCTGCCTACCATGGCCGTGAGAATGAGACACGTCGCCAAACCTCTCCTGGTAGCTCTGCTGGCGCTGTCGTCGCAAGTCACTGGTCAATCGTTTATCCAGCCGACGTCCACCTCGACGCGTAGGTCCGCTCATTGACGCTTCACGATACACGAATTGACCTTGCCATGAAGAGACATGTCCCGTTACCATCACTACCACTATCTACCCTTCTGGATACACTACAAATGCCGCTGGAAGCGTCATCTATACTGGCTTCACAACCGCCACTACGTCAACGTCGAGCTCGCTGTCATCTTCCTCCTCCTCCTCCTCCTCCTCCTCCTCCTCCTCCTCCTCCTCCTCCTCCTCCTCCTCC
>SWBJ01000310.1:0-60530 GCA_024195555.1 Aureobasidium sp. EXF-12298
AGGTAGAACCAATAGGAGACGGCTTATAGGTTCGCTGTAGAGCCAAGTAGCCTGATCAATTGAATCAATCAATCAATCAATCAATCAATAATGGGTAGGTCGTGCGAGCTGTGCACGTTTGATCTTGCCGGATCTGAACCACAAAGATACAGCATATTTGTCGTCACAACCTATGACGATATGATACAAAACTTAACTTTGCTGTTGTATATATCACGTGTGAGAGGTAGAAGATCACAGTGAGTGGTCAAGATGACGCAGATACTAGACTGGCCTACGAACCACGAGATGATCGCTGGCATAGAACTCTATGAGAACTTATGGTTCTTGTCCATTACTTATCACGTTATAATATATATTATTGCGCTCGACCAGTTCCTCTGTTTTCGTTCTCAACCAACCGAATCTCATCAGATCTGTGAGTTCCTGCAAGTCTTGGAGTACTTTGAGGTTTCAGTATTGTTAGGGGCGCATCCGTAAACGGAGGGTTCACGCTTGAGACATAGTTCCGAAAATCTTTGAACAAGCGATACAGCGCAGGACAAGAAGAGGTGATGATCTGATTGGTCGCGTTAGCAAAACATCACCGCTGATCTCAAGTCACAAATAGTTCGGACTGTACTTGCCCCGACACAGACTTCTACTGTTCCCCAAACGACCAGCATGGTTGAGTCTCCGTTCTTGGCCATGATCTCAATCTGATGCATCCGTAACGCGGAGCAAACTGGAGTCAGCAGTCCGAGAAGAATAAAAGCGACCGCGCGGTTCCGAGCTTTCTTAGACTTTAGCCTGCAGATCAGAGGAAGCGGTGCGACTATTGCCACAAGGTTACATGTGAGCATGGCGATAGAAGTCCCGTAGAACAGGGGCCTGAGAGCCAGACATCCTCCGTCAGTCCTCGGCATCCAAGTTCTCTCGACCGGCTGACAGTGGAGTAGTAGAAGCAGGAACGACACAAGATGAACCAAAACGATGAGAGCTATAGCGATCTGAAAGCTTCGACGAGCAGTAGATTCGGTTGTGCCCCTGCAGTATTCCAGTGCCGCAACGCCTAGCGCAAGATTGTATCCTCCCTTGGCTAAGGTGTACGCCAGGGTCCCTATGAAGTTCAGCTGGAAGAGTGAACACTTGCACAAACGAACGAGATTTGTGACAATCTACGTACAAGCGCGTATCGTTCTACGTTGGCTAGTGGGACGAGATCGGTCGGTAAGCCTAGACCAAGTCGTGTTTCAACAATCGCGAGTGCGACGAACACAACAGCGAAAGCCTGCATTCGATGAGGCCCTGCTATTTCCTACAGATTCGATTCACTTACTACAGATGAGCAGAGACTATAGTAGCTGTTTCGGCCAATTCCTTTGTACTTTTTGCAATGATATCCTCGGAGGATGACAACCAGGACCACTAGTGATGCGGAAATTGCGCAGACTGTTATCACCAGCGAAAATTTTGACCGATCGGAGGCTTCTGATGAAGCATTGCGGATCCAAGCCATACCGAACTTTCTGTCATTAGTCCAGCTTCCGTCAAAGTTTGTGGAAGAAGCTAGGGTAGATATGTAACAACCAGGTGTATGGTTTCTGGGATCATCACGCACTTTCACAATCACTTCATCATAAACTAGTCCTTACGTTGCCTTCCGGCTCGGTATGGAGCTCGCATTTCTCTCACGATGAGGTAACACGAGGTAAAGTGATCTGCTATCCTCATATCGCAGTCGCCGAGCCATCCAGTCACTCCCAAGTTTTATCCTCGCTAGCTGACAAGATAGGCTTGTGTGGAATTGTTCTGGTATATTTGATGAATAGATGCAAAAGCAAGCCAAGACGAACCGCTCGCCGACAGTGGATGTAGGTATGCGACATCACTGGATGGTACTTTGTGACCACGTTTGAGGCGTGACTGCCCACAAAGTCACTGCTTATTAGTAGGTAGACCGCCATCCTGACACGTCGGCTCCCCTACTGTAGATGTAGCGGCCTGAAGAGCATTCGATAATGCTTGTACCATGTCGAAAAGGTGTTTCGCCTCAAGGACAACGTCCGTGTGCACAGATTTTCCAGCACATCTGAAGTCTTCCCCAGGTTCCCAGCAAGAACCCGCAACAACAGAACGTCCGGTTCTTGTGGTGAAGCATGCCAGTTGTATAATCCAGACATTGAAAAAGTCCTGTAGAAGCTCCCTTCTTTTTCCTTCGAGCGCAAGGTCCAAGTACAGGGACTGTGACATGACGAAATTTCCATATACCCAGAGGTAGGCTCGAAGGTGCCGGAGACCAAGAATCTTACGATCGCATGAGGCCGGACAAACAAGCAATGACTTCAAAGAGATGTCCACCCGGTGCAGAATCTTGATTTCCAGCGCCATCTCTCTAGAGCCGCGAGACAGTGATTGAGTGCGAAGAGGGAATGATTTAGTCGCCGGCTGACATTGGGCGGAAGACCTTTCGAGATTCCAGAGAGATGTGATGAAAGCGCAGACGCGATGACTAAGTCGCTTGCTCTATAGTTCTAGGGTCTTCTGTAGAGGGTCTTCTGTAGAGCTTGTCACCGGAGGGATCCCAGAACGAGCCCAGTAGACCAGACCAACTATCAAATCGGGGCCACCAGTGATCGCGCCATTAGCGAAACATACCAGTGAATCAATTGGTTACACTATGGACATTGTATTGTGTAATCTATCTGCGTCACTTTATCATTGGCTAACAGTCTAAAGTGTGCATGCTTCTGGGATTATAGCGCAGCCAAGAGTCTCGGTCTAGCAATAGACCCAAGCTGATCTGTACTGCTCAACATACATGAGCTGCACCATGACCTGCTATGATTGTAGGCGGGACACCCCCATAGGAACAAATCATTCTTGGAGATGAAGAGATGGCTGCTGTCATTTCGAGAATCAGAAGTGTGGCGTCTCAATCTGTAGGGGGAGGCGCCGCCTGCACGGATCACGTCGCAGCCCTTGTAAGTCATCCGCTGGTTATCTTTGAGACACAAGCGGCGCTAGCGTTATACAATGTAAAGCTTGGAAGATCAGCCAGCATCCAAGTATTCGAGATTGAACGATCTGGCTGACTCTTAGTGTAGCGATGGTAGAGTTGCCCGTGCCACAGCTGTCCTCTAGTCGATTCCTCCGATGGAGACAAAGATACGTCGGCGACATTTGACTGATCCAAGAGTCGAGTGCATTGGCTCCTGTGACATCAATCCACGCAAATCTCCGAAAGCTCTGTATCGCAACCCAACATCTCTCTGGTTGTTCGAGCTGGATCATGCATCACGAATGGCTGGGCGTGACACAAGATCGCGAAGTCAATCATGCTGTCGCTTCTCACCGGTCAAATCTTGTTGACGATACATGCAGCAATGTGCCACAATTCAAACAGTCACTCGCATGAAAACTAGCTCACCCGCTACAGGCTTGTACATATCTAGTCGGTCACGAGAAACATCACGCTCAGAGTCCAAATATTTGTCTTGCTCAGAATCAAGTCAGATTCCTCCTCTCGGAAGGTCTGAATACTGAATCATTATGACCCTTCGCCCAACGGAAACGTAGCGGACTCGTGAGGGCTTTCCTTCTTGAGTATGAGACAAATAATGCTGAAATTTTGTAATACCAGACCGGACCAAAGCCAAACGCTCGAGTAAAGACTTGTATCAGCTAGGATCCTCAGCAACACTCCGCGCATCCTTGCTTTCTGTGCACTTTATCTCAACGTAGCGAAGGACCACATATGAGACGATGGAAGTGAACCATCCGATGAATATCATGAGCTAGCACAGGGTAAGTCAGCGTTGGGCATTTACGTGGGACACAATTACTTACGTCCAGTCCAATAGTGTTGAAAAAGAACCCTATGGGACCGACATACCATGTTTGTGTCATGCAGAGCACTACGACAACACAGCTAAGCACAAGAGCTGCCGATGACGCGAGACCGAAAGGATAGTGTCTCTCGTCATCTGGGTCTGGCCACTTTGTATTGTGACCAATACATCCACGAAACAGGACATATTCGGCAAGAAGTATAGCAAACCAGATACTGGCCAGGCATCCGGCGATCGAGATCGTCGAGATCATGACTTCTGCCAGATTATCTCTACCCAGTACCGCAAACAAAACACACATCGGCATGATGATTGTTGGGTATATAGGCCCAGGTACGGACTCGAGCCAAGAGTAAAGAGCGTACCAATCTGAAAGAATGTTGTGCATGGACCTGATGATGTTCTGTATAAGACCAAGTACAAACATCTGGCCACAGGAGATCCTGAGCATTGTGCCTGTCGGTTGTAAGATTTCTGCAATCAGCGTGCCTATCGAATCTCCATAGGCCTGCCTCCATGAGATCATCGCATCCGCTTTCGCACCCATGGCGGCGCCTACGACGAAGGTGAAGGCAAAGCTTAGCGACATACCAAGCAGACTTTGCATGAAAACAACACCACTGTTTTTCGTCTTCCGACCGAGTTTGCCAGCTGCTGTCGCGAAAGGCGCGTAAATCATTGCTCTTGCGACGCAGAGGGTGAAGAATGAGATCCGGTGACCAAGTAAGAGCTTATCCTCTGCTCCTCCCAGATCTGACGACGATCTCATTTGTGGAGGTACAGATCGAGAGGTAACCACACTGCTGAGGATGAAGAGCGCCACAATCTGCGCGCAGAGTGCAGAGTGGGGGTATATTCTTTTGATGCCGAGGATCAGGATAATCCCAGCGACACAAGCGGAAGCCACAATCGCAATGGAAACTCGAATCACTGCGGGTGCTACAGCACCAGACAAGATCTGACCGGCCGCTATAAGCTCGATGCCCAACATTCCGAGTGTTGTGATGGATTTCAGTAAGGCGAAAACTCTAGCTGGTACGCTGCCCATCACATGGTGATTGGGGAACGAGGTATGGCGTCCGATCTTGGGAGTGAGAGTAGAAATGAAAGCGACGGATAAGGATCCCAAAGTCAGACCTGCAAAGCCGCACAAGAAGGTGTCACAAAAGGACAACCGATACCTGAATGGTCCAAGTGAAGCAAGAATGACATTCGTGATTGTAAAGCTATTTTCGGTCCACGCCAGCGTGTTTAGGATACCAGTGGTGGCTGACGAGAAGTTCTCTGTTGATAGGCCATCGACTACACCGACTCTAGGTTCGGCGACGGTGCAGCCACATTCCGAGGTAGGAACGCTTCTTTCTGATGGGTGGAGAGTACTGGTCGGACTAATGGCAAGATCACTGGCAGATGTGGACATCTCTTTTGGCATCGGCTCAATAGAGGTCATCTTGGTCCAGCCCAGGTTTTAGAGCTTGGTGCAAATGTTGCGAGTGATAAGAAAAGCCGCAGTCATCGTAAACCGAGACAAGAGAGCAATTGGAGGATCGCAGACAAGATGTTCCGTCTTGATCGCATGATATGGCGCATCATCCTGGCTTCGCACAGCGGCGGCAGATGTAATTTACACACTGGACTTTACAATTTGTATGAATAAGCCGCCAAGACCAGTTCTGAAGAAGCCCATGTACCGGCTTTTCGAGGTTTATCCGTCTCAACCATGTACAATACGTACGGTAAGATTCGAATCGGATCATGGCAGGATGGACGATTCGTCACATCATGCAAGGAGTTGTCATCTTGTTGTGACTTCAAACCACGCCAGACTTGTGTTTGACACACGCAAGCCTTTGGGGCTGGCTCGTGCTTGCCGATAGGAAGTAATTTGAGTGTCTCATTCCTTAGATCTCTCGCGACGAAGGCGCAGTAGATCGATCTTCCACTGCGAACGTATGGAAGAACGGACCATTCTGGTCAATATGATGATCTCGTCGTATATTCAAGCAAGTGTGTGAAACGATTAGTACACGTAATCTGATTAATACAGACGCGATAGGCCTTTCTTGACTTGAAAGGTGTTCTAAGTCGTCACGAATCTAGTCTCACGTTTTACGCTACGACCAGTAATGAAAGTACTGATCAGGTATCAGAATTTTGGTGTTCAGACACGTATCCACGAATTAAATGGGATGACTGCGAGCTCTCACCAGGAAGTCATGCCCACACAGGCTTCGGAACTATCTATAGTACTTTTGCACGAGGAAGCCCACATGTATCTTGGCTCCTACAACTATTTGGGGTCGTAGCAGAAGTGATTCAAGTTTTGTATGCTGAGTCAGGTGCTCGAGATCACTGCAATCTAGATGTAGACGGGTTCACGATTGGTGTATCTCTATTTGTTCCTAAGCACAGATAAAACGTGATGCACCAGTACTCCGTCTTGCACAGTCTCCTAGAGGTCCCAAGTTTGGTCTCTCACGTGGTCTGGCTCAGACAAGCACATACTCGCTCTGCTTTGATTTACGAGCTATGTCGATGTTGGAAAAATGCCCGAACGAGATCTTCCATATGATCGCTTGCAACATGGCGTTTGACGATATGTTGAGCTTCCGCCTTGTCTGCTCGAGGGTCGAGGTAGGCTTACGAAGCTATATAACGCACACCCATTTCAGTACCATGCGGGTACCGTTCTCAGAAGATGGTCTGCAATCCCTTGTACGCAAAACACGATGTCAGTGTTTCACTAGAGAACTGAGATCGATAACTATCAGATTCTGCCAGATGCCACTGTTTTATCTAGACTCTATCGATTCGTCTAAGCTCAAGGTCCTCCACCAAAATTTCTTTGCATCCTGGTGGCATGATGGCGAACCTCGAGCAGCCACCATATTGCGGAGATTGAACCAATGGAGCTTCTACAGATCGTTTTACAAGGCTCAACGAAACATGTTCCGGCAGAACAGCGACCAGAAACTTCTAAATGAAGTATCAGTCAACTTGGGGATATCTGGAGTGATCGCGAACATCGAGTACGAGACGACGATTGATGTTGTCCCCCACTCATTCGCAGAAGGCATGCATGATCTTCTCGAACTGATGCGAGCCGCGAACGTGCCTGAAGTCTCGCAGTTTGCACACCTCTGCCGCATGAACACCTGCAGGACTATCAAGGTACTATCGATCAATCAATCTAATTCAACATCGCCTCAAATCGACCAGGCAAGTGCAATCCCTGATTAAGGCAACAGCGTATCAGTCAGGTTTTGTAGTCCTGTTCAAGTAAGCTTTCGGCCTTGCAGAATTTCTTCACCGCGTCATATGGGGTGGTTTGGCAAAACAAATGGTGGACCAGGTATGCAAATCGCTCGTCCCGGCCAAAGATTTCGAGCTTCGTCATACCTGCGTGTCTAACAACATTCACGCTCCACGATATTGACAATGTTTTACTCTCATGACACACATGTCTGGCTAGATGGCTGTAACATAGTATGTGACTCATGAGATCTTCCAACTTTGATTTTGTGATGTGGGAAAAAGACTAGAGTGAGCTTCTGAAATGGGCTACAACATCCTGTCCTCCATCACTACTCGAAACCATATCTCAAGATTTACTATGGATTCCGGTGCACTGGTTTCTTGCTTCCTCTGCTCAGCCGAGCTTTCCCGCAAGACCCTAGCATCCGTTCTCAGCCCTCGTAAGCCTATCCCGTGGAGATCAAGTGTCTCAGTTCGAGACTCAAAGAAGAAAATATGAACAGCAAGTCACAGTCCATATTGCGGTATGGTCTGGACCAGTGTAGAACGATATGATCTCCTGGACGTGTTTGTCAAAGGGGACAAATGCGACACCGCCATCAGGACTGATTCGAGACGCCAGGGACTTTTTACGAGTACAATGACATTGGCAAAGGTTTTGATCAGAAGGTTGTTCCATCGACTAGTCGGTCTCAGATAGCGTGTGATGTCTCAGACAGCTGTTGCAAGACCAGAATTTTTACAATAAAGACACGCTCGACGTCGTCCGCATCGTTGAAATACTAAGAGTTTGGGTCTCTTGCTATCTGACTCATACTGGTGGAGGGCCAGTGTTTGCTTTTCGGAGCATTCGTCTAGCTTGGATCGTCAGTGTCAGGATGGAAGCGATACTGCACTTCCATTGACCTCGACTGAGCTCGCAGATTTGCGTGGTCTCAGGACACATGAGGCATAGTGTATCCACCAACAAGGTGTCAGCAATTCAGTAGCTGCATAATACTGTGGACATCTGTTGCACCGACACTCAGCACGACGGCGCTCGGAAAGACTCGTCCAAATCAGACCCCAAACTCGAATTATGGGCATGACACCATCCTCTGGATGTTCCAACGTTCTAGTTAGTACCGTTCGAGATTTGAAGAGCTCGGTAGCATACCTGCACACCAGTAGCTTCCGGTCACTCTGTCAAGTTCGAAGTCTTTCCGGATGTCCTAAGATCTGGTCAGCTCGAGTGGACGTTCACACGCTACGACACTGGGCAATCACCGTCCAGTTTCCGCCCGGAGTCGCAGAAATAATCCGAAGAAGGTTTGCCGACTTGAACGCACAGTGCCAGACTCCGTCGTGTCGATAAGGAAGGATGTAGACGACCCCTTTTCCGCTCGAGCGGATCTCCGGGTCATGTGCTGCGAACATTCGATCGACTCTAGCGACTAGGTTCATCTGTTGCATCTCAGGTTGTTCTGCGATGTGTTTCTGTGCTGCAGGGTTCCCGACTGACGATTGACTCCCGATGAGCCTGACTTCGAGCACCTCAACTTTGAGCCCGCACGTGCTGGCCTGGGCTAATGTGCCAAAGAGCCTCGATGCACTTTGTAGAACCTGCCCATCATTCACTAGGATGGAAGGCTGGGACCCATGAATTTCATATAGGTGGTCAAGCTCCTGGAGTTCCAGAGATATGTTTCTGCGATCACAAGCGGGTTTTCCATCGGTGCTTTTGGGAAACGCTTTCCCGTCCCATGCTCCGACCATGCGCTGCTTTCGTAACTCTAGAGCGTCGCCTTCCCATATTCTACACTTGTTCCGCACGCTCGGACAGAAACCAGACAGGAACCTCAAGTACTGTTTCCATTCGTCTTCCGCCATGTCACGAACGCTATCGTATGGTCAGTCTTCAAATGTGTTGGATCAAGTCTCAAACAATTACCGAGTATCGAGGAAACAGCGAAGCTCAAGTATGCCTGTGGTAAACTCATCACAAAGCCGTTTCCATTTCTCTCCTTCTCTTCTCCATTGCAGAACATGGTTTCTCTCGCACATTCGATGCTTTGTTTTCTCGATCCATCGGTCCACCGCCTTGGATAGGTAACAGACGCCTTGCTTCGAACTCTCAAGTTCTCCTAGAGCAGCACGGGTCTGCCCGATTTGGTGACTTAATATCATCTTATAGTAGCGGGACTCGATCTTGTATTTTTTAGCATCTCTCGAAGACCGCTCCAGCCAGTCGAGGACACGATGCTCAGGTTCTTCTTGCGCGACTGTTTGCTCGATCTTGTCCATGTCTTTCGCGTCTAGTTCCCACCTCTGACAAATATACTGCAGCGACCTTGCGTCCTCATAGTATCCGAGCAGAATTTCATCGGATATCCCGAGACTACTCCTGGAAGTCAACAATTTCGCAAGAGCACCATCCTCGAGACATTCCTTGTCTTTCGGGTGGATACAAGTTGAAAACCCCCCGGTTTCATGCTGGACATTGTTGATCTGATCCTGCTTGGCCAAATGCGCCACTTCCCTGTTGTCCTTCAATATCTTCTCTTGGAACTCTCTCGCAGCCAGATCGATGGGCCTAGCGTGCTGTGCTAGATCGCATAGACGTGTTGCGGCATTCTGCGTAAGATCATTGGCGTGGCGAATCGAATCCCTATGGTCTATCGCGCTCGCGTGGCATGGGGGGTCGTGCCTACGGCGTTTAGTCCCGGTAGGTCTTGCACTTGTCGGTCCATCTGTATTTCGCCGTGTCTGATCCTTGAGCGGGTCCTGTTCGTTAGCTAATGTCCGGTATATTCCGCCGAGCCCACGACGAGTATGCTGTATAGATTGCATCAATTGTTGCCACTGCTGTGACTGGTCTGGATGGCAAAGCTTGTCATCTGTGCCGCGAATTGAATCCAGTAGACTTTGCAAATTCCAGAGGCAGGTCTGTGACTTCGTAACATGACTCTGCAATAAGTCTAGAGTTCGGTAATCTGTCATATTGCTCAAGCCCTCGTGGAGACAAACGATAGCATTTCAGATTGGAATCAGGGCCGGCACTAAGCCGTCAGAAGGCCAAGATTGAGTTCTTTATGTCTCTACTGCTCTTGATGAGCAACCACGAGTTATGACGTGGTCATGACTTTCTCATGCCGCTATATCTTTAGCCTGGTAGAGCATAGAGCAGAAACTAAGGTAGTGATGACTCAAGCAGAATGCTAAGCATACGAAGGTGGACGTTTTGGCCAAGGAGGGGCAAACGGTATGACAACCGAGTCTAGTCATAGCTTATGACTAAAAATACTCGTCAAGGCCATATAGCGCGTCATCGTTTGAGAGTAGCGCTAGGACTCGGGTAATGCGAAGACACCAGATTGGGTTTCTTCTTTCCATTCCATGCTGCGACCGTCTGGATGATCGATCGATGATGGAAGATATGGAGATAGGCGTTCATGGAAAGTCTACGGAGAAGTCTCCTGAAACACGATCCTCAACACTCGTGCCCACCTTCACTCCATACGCGTCGCCTGGATTCCAACCAACACGGAGTCCGAAATGTAAAGGGACTGTGACTGAATGTACTGGCACTCTCGGAGAAGAGCTCGCAATTGTGTGCCTCTTGAACACTGCCGTAGATCTGTCAACGAGATCCGAAGCTTTGGGGCTGCATGAGGAACACCCGATCTGCCTTGTGATGTACAAAGTGAGGGTTGTAAACTTGGTAAAATTACAACTCAGTAAATCTCGTCTTCGGCAGCTATAAGTTACCGCGTCGAATTAATGCTTGGAACCTCTGGCCTTTACTTTGCGTCTATAGCCTCAGTCTGCACTCTGTATAGACCGCATAAGATGCGAGTTGTTGTTCAGCCACAGGCATTGGTTCTAATCGTTGTGTCTGTGCAGGCAATTCAGAGATATTCTCGATATCCCAGACTGTCAATCAAGTGTCCCTGACCATGTCGGCTTCGGTAGTCATGGTGTGAGCTTCGCAAGAGCATTCACATACGTCTTGGCCAACGGCTCACACAAGTGAGAAGAGGTGATGGAATAAGAGCACCGCACAGTTTACCAACAGTAGACTGGCACCAGTGATGCATCTGAGGCACCCCAGTCCGCACGAAGTTGGTAAACTTGTGCCAGCTAGCGACTACCATCGGTGCTTCCTACGACATCACGTCTCGCGCAGAGTGCCCGAACTTCAGCGTTTTATGGACGAGTCGCATATCCTCGCTCGCGGAGTGACTCTATCTCTGCGTGTCGTCAGCATTCAGCGCATTAAAAGCCCACGAAAATCGTCTCGAGCAGCGGGAACGATATCGTGAACCTCTCCGCCGAGTAAGAAAGGATGACAAGGTTCGACAGCCTTGCTCAATCCAAATATCACGCGTCTACTAAGCGAACACCCCGTTAGGTCGTGTTCATTTCGAATAGCGGTCCTTTGCGAGAAGAAGCAACAAGACAGCGGTCTCATGAAGTCAATCCTAGATCTATGCTGTGGTTTCAAGCTGCTTTGATTGCGCATGACTGTGGTTCTTCCAATTGACTCCACCAACAACTTCAGCTCGCCAAATGGAAATACAGATACTGAACATGTGAACTCACTCAGGTTGCTATACTGACTTTCGTGTTTGCTTCGTAATTTCAATGAGCCGAATGTGGAGCAGGTCATATGGAGTCTCATGCATATGGCTCTTATGCGGTATGCAGCTCCCGCAGCGAATCACCCAGAGCCACACGAGTCGACGTGCGAGAATAGAGCTGTTTCGTGTCCAGTACACCTAAAAATTTGTAAACTTACACCTCAAGCCTGAGATCCGCTCATCATTGAACGTACATGCGTGAAAGCGCACATGTGACCTGCTTCTAGGTGCTCCAAGACGGTTCTGTAGTGGGGATATAGATAGATCATTAGAGCGACTATATGACAGCTGCTAGACGCCATTGAGCATGCGACCATTCGTAATATCATGCGAAGTGATCCTTGACTTCTGGTTGAGGGACTCGATTAGACAACACGTCTCCATTCCAAACTATGTCGTCGTTGATGACCTGTCCGGGCGAGATCCTAGAAGCAATCGCCATCTTCTTACCGCTTAACGACCTGCTTGCCCTACGTGCTACATGTTTGCACGTAGAGCAAGGTATACGCAGCCTCATCAGGCGTAAGCACTTCACTGTACATGAGGTAACCCTGTCCAGAGACGGTCTCATCCGTCTTCTACGCAAAACACAGTGTCGACGTTTCCTCGATGGATCTCAAAATATGACTCTCAGATTCAACCAGGCACCACTGTTCTACCTGGACGAACTCAAGCCGTCTGTGCTGAAACGGCTTTATCAAGCTTTTCTTTCGTTTCCCTGGCGCGATAGCGGGCCGCTGCCGGCGATGGTCACGCGCAGAGCCGAGCAATGGCAACATTACGCAGACTTTTACAAGGAACAACGCCGCCTCTACGAAGAGGCTGCCGATCTTCGCTACTTAGAGGATATCATGAGCAACATCAGTGATGGAATTGCGACAATACATGTTGAGTACGAGGAGGCTACCGACTTCGCCTCAGTCGTGTGCGGAGACGATCTCTGCGATCTGTTCGCAGTCATAAATGCAATCGACCTGACGAGGGTCCCGCAAGCCACACGGCTGTGTGATATGGTGCAGAAGGCCGGGAATGCGGTGGGTTTAATACGCATCAATTAGGGAAGTGTACTCCTCATGTGAATGAAGTCTAAATGGCCAAGTCAGCAGTCCCAAGCAGACGAGTAGTGGCTTCTGTTCATTGCAACTTACGGATCCCGTATCTTTGTAGTGCTTATGCTCGTCCTCCGAGAGTTTGAAAAGGCAGCTCAGAGGATTGTTCCCTCAAGAAGGAAAAACGAGCAGACTACACCAAACATAAGTCGCCTTGAGGATCTGGGTACTCCTGCCATCATACATACCGTACAACGACTACTCGTTCTCCGATCGAGATCTGGTCACATCTGTCGTGTGATCGAACAAAAAGGAGATTCGAGACTATGCAAGAACAAAACCACCGATCACCGTCACTCGCAATAGGATCTATCATGTCGGGATACCGGTGTTGGGCTATTGTGTCGCGGACCCCTAAGAATTACACACTGTCCTTAGACGAAATGCCACAGCCGCCTGACTTGGCACTTGGCAGGGGCGTAAAGACAACCCCAAAGGCTAAACCGACCTTGTGAACGCCTGGCAGACCATCGCCCCACACCGCCGTGCTACACGAAGGGAGACTACTCGAACGGAGTCTACTCGACTATCACGGTCTGCTAAGCTCTGCTGTGGTCGCGTTAGCATCTCAACGTCGGCCCTATCGTTTTCCACCTGATGATCTTGGTGTCCTCCCATAATCCAGATCTCAGGAAAACTCTTGAGAAGGCAGCTTGATACCCGTAAAATCGCTCATCCTTGATCAACCTAACACGACCTGACTAGTACTTTGGCCCATCCCATCTCGCCCTGACCACGCTCTGCGGGGAGGCCCATACTGCTTGCGATCGATAGATACTTTTCAGCTTGTTGGTCAAGACTCTCAAGACCTTCGGCACCTTCTCAAAGCATCCAAAGTCGGCCGGCCCTCAAGGCCGCAGACGGGCAGGGTCTTACCTGCAACCAGACCAAAGGTCGAATGTACTGGATTGTCGACCATGCTACAAGAAGCGATCAACAACGCTTTAGGTTACCGGTAAATGGCAGCACTCTGCATCAAGCACTAGGAGATCATACTCTCATGTCGACTACGTCTACGTGGACTACCAGCAGCTGCCAAAAATTAGACAGAGTGCGTTCGTGCCGTGCACCGACCCCACACGTATCCGCAGTTCTCAGCTTCTTGCTGTTCCTTGCCGCAGACAAGCCTCCAACCATCACCATCTCTCTCGCGGCTGCTCCGCCGGTCCGCGTTCCGTCCTTGCAAAAAGTCGCTGGATTCCTGCTGAGATTCCCACCCTTCTTTCTTCCTTCACTTTTCTGCACTAGCGCTTTGTATGCACCTAGTTATATTGGCGGGTGGCCTTGCATTGCCTCATTTGTCCGAGGAAATCGATAGATATACGAATACCGGTAGACTGGTAAGCACCTCATCAAAGCAAGCAGAGCACTAGTCCCCCCGTGAGTTGTGCCAGGATCTGTGGACTCTGGAGAGCAAGTAATGCGATGATGACGCCGTGCTCGAAAATAAAGCAAGAAAAAATCCAAGTTCCTTGGTACCGTCACTAACAGGCCAGCTTGGCTTCACGTATTTTATTGTCCATTCTCGTAATTATCGACAATTCAACCTCCGCACCGTCAGAGCCTCACTTATACTACCTGTTCAAATCGCACAGGCAGAAGAACCGTGCGAGAATACACGTGTGTTGATAAACCGAAGAAGCACAACTGTGCCGACCCGGCACGTCTCGTGTCGTTCCTGCGCCGGTTTGATTGCTTGTCTGCACCACGTGTGCGCGCCGCGCTGCAAGTGCATACTGTACAATCGCGCTTGCAATGCACGATTCAGCCTCGACGACTGACTCACATAGATTGGTGATCGCTCGCTGATGAGATGGGCTTTGTCAAGTAATAATTTGTGGGCGGAGTTGACGCTGCAGGGGGACGAAGGATCATAATTGCGTATACATGTGTGAGCCTCACGCCTTCGGCCTTGCATTCGTCCACTCACGGACCGGTGGAGCACTCAAGCAACATATGTTGTTTTCATTGTGTTGGTCACTGAAGTCGACATTATTAGCTGTTGTAATCGACGCCGCGACCGCGCCTTCCACCGGTGTCCCTACCTAGTCCAAGGCCCTTCGATCCGTTGACGCGTGGCAGCGGCAAGAACGCAAAAGCTGCAGGGACGAACGGTCACGTGGGCCTTAGCGATCCACTTTCTCCAAGGCGGATGGAAAGGGCGGAGATTTCGGCAGAAACCCGGGCGCACGTCCAGTGGGAAGAAGGACAATTCCTCCGACGGGATGCATGGACGGATGGCTCATGCTTCGTCTCGACGTCGAGTCGTGGTAAGTGAGCTTGCTCTCCTCGTTTGGCACTGCAATTTGTTTTGCGTGCTTTTTGAACCAAGTCGATCACACGGCGATCTCACCTTTCTGAGCCGGGCCTAGCGCAACGGCCGTAGCAAGTACTGTACCCATCTCCACTCCCTGAGAGGACTCATCCTGTCCGTCTGCTAACCAAGACCATCGTCCCCTGGCCTATGTTGGCAATCCATCTTGACACAACCCGCGGGTGATCAAACCGGTCACACTCGCTCGTAGCTCTTGTTCAGTCCGGTTCGACTGTTGCCAGATGACGAAGCAACAGCTGACATGACAGCCAAGGGAGCAAATTTCCGGGAACTGGGCCATGTAAGTTCTTGTAATGAGTCGAACCCCGGTGCTGGAAAGCATCAGGCAGAAACTGCTAATGGCTGATCGGAACACCGTCAATGTAGCTGGTCTCTCGCTGTCTGAGCCCTTCGTTCCAGTGTCAGAGTCCTGTCGTTCTCCAATCTTGCCTCTCTCCGTCTCCTCTTGTCCTCTGGTCGTCTTATCGTTTAGCAAGGAACGGTTCTGTTCGCCACTTTTCGTCGTTGGCGACTGTGATCATGCTTAAAGTAGTTCTGACTGATACGAAGGCCTCGACCATTAGTGCATCACTGTGTCGATCGCTCATACCCTCCAAGATTATCGAGGACTCTTCTGGTCACTTGGGGGGCTTGAAGACGCGCTATCACTTTGGCAGCCACTAAGACATCGACTCCAACCATAGCACCGGGACTCTGTTTGACTCCCATGCTACTGATTGGTAGTCAAGTGCGTTTTCGCGCCTTATCAAGGTCTGTGTGTGTTGCTGCTATATTGCGAACCAGGCATCGAAACCTGCATCTCCTCAATCGGCGCGGCCTGGAAGCCAATGCGCCAATGGCGAATGGCACATGCTGAGACCGCATTGGATCCTTGTGCCGCCAGTGTGTATGCAATGCTCTATCTGCTTGCCTCCGTCTCTGCGCCACGGCACTCGAGAGGCTGACTTGACAGATCCTCTAGAGTGTGACGGCTATATAGAGCTGCGGACACCTGGAGTTGTACCTGCCAGATTCACGATCTTACAGTGCATTTGCGAGCATCAGTTCAAATACGAACGAATGGCTGGTACTAGTATGCCCCCCTAGACCTCACCTCACTCGACACTCCCAGACCCACACAGCTTGCTAATTCGAGACAGTGAACTTTCCAGGCGTCTTTTCTTACGACCAAGGACGTGCTCCGAAGGACGTCTTTCCTCAAACGATGTTCTGGGGCACCGCTCAAAACAATTACCCGCAATACTCGCTTCCTCCCTCCGATCTTATGCTCGATTCGTATGCCAGCTTTCCCGGCTTGTATTCACAGTCCGCCTCCCAGGATGGCGCGATCAGCCATCATCCGTACCAGAGTTCTTACCAGTTCCCGTACCAGTTTCCGTCTAGTTATCAGTACGAGTCGGCTTCCTATCTCGGCCAAGGACTCATTCAAGACGGCGCGTGGCGCGCCATTCATGGCGTAGACTTTGACACAGGACTTACCTCCAACTCCACACCATACTCGATGATGCCAGGATTGTACGGTCAGGCATCCGATCAAGTTCTATCCACGAGTGCCTCGACAGTCTCATCCGGCAGTGCCCGGCAGCTTCAATTGATGGAGATAGAGAACACGAAGCCGGCATCACCAACGGGCACTGAAACCCCCGAGGACCTGATTACCTACATGTGCGAAGCGCTGTGCCGAGCGCAGAACCACGGTAGCCCGGATCTGCCCATATCAAGGTCCAAAGCTAGCTCGATTGAATTCAGTCTTCGATTCGTGGTCGATAACTCTGTCCATCAGGGAGCCGATCAGGAGACGAGTCCAGGGGTCCAGCCCGAAGGACTCGCCCAACAGCTGTGGGAACAGGTCGTCAAAGCCTGGTCATCTCGGATCTCACACATTCCAGGGGAACACGAGATTTGTATCTCCAGAGGACCTTCGTACACGAA
Source organism: Aureobasidium sp. EXF-12298 (assembly GCA_024195555.1). Classification (NCBI taxonomy): domain Eukaryota; kingdom Fungi; phylum Ascomycota; class Dothideomycetes; order Dothideales; family Saccotheciaceae; genus Aureobasidium; species Aureobasidium sp. EXF-12298. The sequence continues at coordinate 17,081 of SWBJ01000310.1, forward strand.
GATTCAGACTAGGCACCGGGGTGTTGATCAATAATAGGAAGCTTGGGTGTTTCCAGCACTAGACCCTACAAGCTCCGATGAATTTCATTCTCTCCATCTCCAAGCGAAGAACAAACATGTTTAACGTTCGAAGACCCACTGTCTTTGCCTCCTTCGTGACTTTTGGGGTGTTTGAGAAAGCTTGTTTCTGGAGACGCTTGATCCACGGCATGCCGTGAGGTTGGCGGCCAAAGTGTCGCACTGTGCGCCCACGTGGCAGGACGGCATGAAGCCGCATGCTCAAGACCACTGACCCCGCTCAATGTCTACGCAAGTCTCACGCCACACTGATCGCCTTTGTCATGTCCTTCCATCTTGGTGCCCCTGTTACTCGTGTTTAGCGCGCGGCAATCAGATGCTGCTAGTCTAAATATGGAGAGACAACTTTATGTTACGGAGGGTATTCTCGTGACTTAAAAGATCAGCGTGATGCTCTCCCGGATAGTGATGATCTAAGAATACTGACTCGTATTTGATAGTCACTACATCAATCTGAAACAACCGTCCGCCTCGCGCCTGTTGACCATCCTCGACTCAAGTTGAGATCTTGTGCACCACCGTTCGGTAGTTGCCTGGTTGACCTTTTATCTGGCGGAGCAAGATCTCGAACATTACAAGGAACCATCAGTTGCATGAGCCTGCGACCTCGGGGGGTTTGTTGAGCGATGTCATGACAGAACGAATGGTTCTCAGCCTACGGAGAATGTGCTGTAGCATTGACTCAGCCCACGTGAACCTCATCCTGCTCTTGCTCATTCCTTGTTGGTCGCAAGTTCTGGATTCGATTCTTCTAGCGATTTGAGCTCGTTTAGCTGGGAGGTCGTCTTTACAAAAGTCCAGCAAAATATGGTTCGTGCGATCTCGCGAAAAAGCTGTACGGTTCAAAGACAGAATCTACACAACAATACTGCCGTTGCCAAATGCGTTCCCAGTCAGCGCCATCTCAGTCTTTCGTCGATGAGTCCGACATTCATACCTACATTGATCCGACGTTTAGTATAAACAAGGCATATAGATTGTTCTGTGAATGACTCTCATACACTGTCAAGCCTGTAACGAGCGACACGACCTTTTTTTTTTGGGGCCCTACGGATCTTTCGTGAGGTGTTCCCGGCCAAACCCAGCATTAGGGATAGCAAGAGAGATCCGATTATGACTAGAACAAACGTAGTTGATACGACCTTGACGAGAAGTGTTGTATTTCGGTCCAGGGTTTCTAACGGTCGATGGTCCCATAGAGCAGCCCAAGGAATGGTCAAAAACATGTTCGAGACAAGTTAAAGGTGATTCGAACTTCCAAGTACTTGAAGACTCGAGCTTTTATGTACTGATGTGTAGAATGTGCCCAGATCTCAGGATCATGATCACGAGAGAGCTATGGAACACTTGCTGTTTCGGGCATTGGATGAGCATATAGCGCCTAAGCAAGCTCTGAATCCTCTCGAAGACGCGAGGTAAGGCTCCCAGGATGGCACAAATATCATCGCTCTACCACAAAGTCACATGCGCCTAGACTCGCGACTGGTGACCGTCAGATGTATGAGGTCCGATGCAATGGGCGGTGACGATACCGAACATGTCTCGGGACTTTGCTCGCGAAATGTCTGATAGAAGAAGAACTCCGTGAAGTATTGTTCTATAGAATGAGAGCTGTCGCATACATCACTCTTCATCATGCTATTACGAAGGTAGATAATTGCGCTCAACTGACGATGCACTTTATGTGCTTTCTCTTTCCTCAGATCTCGACACGGTACTGGCAACCCTTCATCGTTCACCATTTGAAACACCAAGTCTGGAACATAGCAGAAATTCATCCGCTAGAAATCACTTTCTCCCAAATTTCTCGGGTCTATCGAGGCCTACACACCTGATCAGTGCGCATTCCCATCGATGGCGCCCATCGGGATATTCTCCAGAGAAATTGTGACTATCAGAACCACATGCACCATGGCAACGACAGCAGCATTGTCTATCAATTGTGTCACTCTTGAATTGTCCCATGATGGGTGGATGAATAATCATCAGTTTGATCGCTCAATTGGGGATGGGATCAGAGTGGGATCAAAGTGGGATCGAAATGGGATTAGAGTGGGATCAAAGTGGGATCAAAATGGGATCAGAGTGGGATTAGAGTGGGATCAAAATGTGATCAAAATGGGATCAAAATGGGATCAAAATGGGATCAGAGTGTGACCAGCGTGAGACGGGCTTGGGGAGACTTCTCTCATCAGCAACGGCATTGGTGGCAAATTTTTCGCAATCTGGCCTCCATCTTCATACAATGATAAGTGATGACACGGCTCCTACTCTCACATGATAGTTCATTTGCAGGTTGTCTCATGGTATTCCTTTGTTTTGCCGGTTTATCGGTCCGGCAGCTTAGATCAGGATCACAGTTGAGTATGTCAACTTCAAGAAGCCACGTTGAGGCATAGATCCAGCTAACCGTATCTTGTACGGCCGCAATATTTGATGATGTTCACGGACTTCAAGCGTTCTACAAGATGGAATTTTTTGCCCGCGAGGTCTTTGCTACAAAGATCAGGGCTGCAGTTGGAAGATATCATCAAATGAGTGAGCGTAAGGGAGCTTGCCTGGCTCGAAAAGTTCACCGGTCTTAAGCAAACTCGCATCCCACTCTATAGAGCTTCCTACAGCAATCGGGCAGCCCCAATATACAAAATGACATCTTGCTTGACTACCTGGCACTCCGCGCGCCGCTCGTTTCGCAGCAAGCCAGGGGGACCAGACCGACTACTCGTCACTTGAGTTCCTCACTCGGCAATGTCCGCTCCACGGATGCCATCTCATGGTATCGGCCCACCTGTTTTCTTCCAAAATCAAGTGCTTCTTCTGTATCAAGATACAATATCTCGAGGATCTTACTTGGCATGATTCTATATAGCTGATTATGGTGATTCTGTCTGCGTTAGACGCTGCAAGATTATGTTCCCCGTTTGTGAAAATCAGCCCCAGTCGAGGTTGAGGTCGAGATCGAGATCGTGGCGGAGGACGTTGCAAAACAAGCTGCATCTTAGTTCCAAGCAATGTCATATCAACGCGGAGTACTGTAACATCAGCGTGGCTAGTCCTGTACAAGATCTTTGAACAATCTATCTCCACAACCAAACTTATCTTCTCTACATTTCTCGGTCGGTAAGAAGAATCTTGTTGACTGTCCATCAGCTCTGAGATGTTCAAATATTGCTACCTCATGCTCCGCAGCAGAAAGTCCGATGGTCTTGGCCAGGATGTATCGCTGTCCTGCAGCAACGGTGCATGATTCCCGTGTCTCGAAATGAGCAGACAGTGCCAGATCAAAGTATAGCATTCCCTCAGATAGCCACTCGGGCCTACTTCCTTGGCTGCAGCGGCAGACATGCTGCAAGGCACAATAGGTCGCTCAAAGGGCTTTGCCGAGCCTGCACTGATAGCAAGCGGAAGCATGACCTCAAGCCCCGCATAGCCACCGGGCTGTGTCACTGAGCCACCACCCGACAGTCCCCCAGGACGCGATAGTACCGCAAGCGCAGTATCATGCTGGTGAACTGTGATTGGGGAATCTGTGTGTCGATCTCAAGCATGTGAGCTGAGTGGGCTATCTATAAGAATTCACTTGGAATCTTTCTCCAATGTTGATGTTCGAGGGAGATACGTGCATCCTACTGAGCTTTACCTTTGGCCCAACAAGTCTTGCTCCTGCTGCAACTCATCTTGTCAATCGAGACAGACACCAAGTCGACTTTGCAGATGTCCATTTCCAATCGCATAAAGCGGAGCGGAGCCTTATTCAAAGCGTCTCGGAGATTGCGCTGGTCCCTCACGATAGGTTACCTTCTGGTGTACATTCTCACGATCGCTCAAGACAGTGCTCAGTACTCTAGTAGGTCTCATCCGTCCAGTTAACGTTCGCAGTATTGACTTGATTCAGAAGTCCCGGCTAAACTCGCCATTGTCCTTTCGCTTCATCTGTTCTGGTTTATGCTGCCCTCTAACCACCAATTTCACCAATCAGCGATGAATCTCGAAAACGGCAAGATTCATGAGTCTGAGCTTGTACCTTTTCGACCATTCAAAAATCCTACATCAGAATTCGAATTTTGGGCAAACCAGTGGTTGATCATCACCATCGCCACCTCTTGTTCAAATATCAAGTTGTTCAAACTTTATAATTTCGCCACTTGGGAAGGCGATATCGTGTTAGTACTCTTGACGTGGTGTACTTTCATGCTCGTCTACATCATGATTCTCTCAGGTAAGCACAGGGACATGGATGGTATAGAACTTCGGAAGCTAATCACACACTTAGACCACTGTTATGTCCACCGCAAGAAACATCTTCGCGATCAGTCTGGACTCTAGAGGCTCCGACTAGCACTAGGCACGATCCATGTATGTGCGTGTCTGTGTATGGATGATACAGAGTCTGAGGAGCTTAGAGTTCCAAGGGTATAGCTTAGGGGAACATGGGGAAGAAGGTAGCTTCACTAATCAGTGAAAATAAAGGACAGTCGACGCTCTAAGGGACTCATGTTATGATACAAGACAAAGGCGAGATGAGGAAGCATGTCATCCCTTTGACATGCAGAGCAGATGTTCGAACAAGGTTGGCAGGTTGTTGGTGTGGTCTGGTCAGAGGTTGCTCTTCCCCTCGGGAAAGAACTTAGATGTAACAGTGAAAGAACATGAACCGAACGCGTTTCTGCAGAGATGAGAAAGAGACTCTGGATAAGTCTGCAGTCTAGATGTTCTACAATCTCGTCCGTTCCAAGCCCCATCTGGAGCTTCCCGACATCACGGTCTGTGCTCGCATATGCCATGTCTCTACGATGCGGCTTCAGTGTCTGAAGAGTATAGGTTATCATCGGAAAGGAGCTGAGCTGACCAGTGACTACGACAGTCCTGCTGAAGTCGACGTGACGACTGCTAGTGCAAGACAGCCGCATTATTTGGTCCCCTTCAAGGTCTGTCTGAGAGTAGTGGTATGACCAAGACCCTTTCCAGCTCCAACCATAAACTTCATACCATAAAGCATACTACTTCGTTTCACCGCGATAGATTGCAGCCTTGCAGATATCTCTGAACCGTCAGTGCCACACAGAATTTTTCCCATCTAGCATACTTGGAGAAAAGAAGTGGAGGGGGCCGCAGCAGTCGTTTCAGCATCCAACGACGCAAAGATTGATGTTCTAGAGCACCTATACCCGCAGCAGATCCCGCCTCTGGAGACTTGCCCAAGATCCTGTTGGAGAGTTCCACTGCTGTGCGTGCAATCAGTATGGACGGCTTGGAGATAAATTCCGGGAAGAAAAGTGTCAGTTCGCAGATATAGAACACCATATCCTGGAACATTTCTAACGGCTCACATTCGAGCAGTTCGACCTGCATGAATCCCATAACCGAAGGAAAGCCAACCAGATAGTCCAGTGTCATAAGCACGATCTTTTCCATATGTACCACGTCGCTAACATCGTATCCATGGAACAGCCGTTTGGCTTGACGAATGCTCGATGCTGCATTTGATCTGTTGATGTATTTGCTCGCGACCACAAGGGCGACGCCACCTAGTAGCTCCCGATGGCATCTCTTGACGAGCCTTCTTGAGCTGTACCTATCCAGAATGTTGACTGCGAGAAACAGTGTAGCAGAATCAAGTTCTAGGTCCTCGTGGCTCTTGGAAATGAAGACCACTAGATTGTACCTTGATCTCCATCTGTATTCGGACTGAAGAGTCATACCACGTTTATCAGGTCGTGTTTCGAGCTGGGCAAAAGTCAGAGTTCTTCATGTCGATCGGCGGCTGAACAGACGTCAACCATACCTCTAACGAAGACATATGCTTTCTGATCTCCTCTCTAGAGTCACTTCTTGGTTGAGATTGCATCCATAATTTCCGCTTACGTCTCGTAGATATTTGCGCATCAGCTTTCGAGACTGCATCCATCTTTGGTCGTGATTGATCTCAGGAATGGCTCCCCGAGCAAATGACTGCTTCTAAGTGATATCCAGTGGAACATGTCGCTTGCACCCATCGATATTGGCAGCTTCACTAAGCCAAGCCTGGCAGACCTCCAAGACACCCTCGCATGGCTGGAATGTTTATCCGTAGATTACAGAATTGGATTTGTGAGTATAGAATACAAGTTTTCATGACCGAGGTGATATTAACACTAGAGCCATATATCCCGCAGTGTTGAAGTCGGTGACAATGCTTGATAAATTACGCCGTAAAATATCTTGAGAACTGGTGAGTTACTTCGATTCTGCCCCATCCCCGTCTCGGTCCAGTCAAATATTCGAGAAGCTGTCTCCTTTACTCTCCGAATGTGTCTCTGGGTCGATATTCCAAGTATCTTAGTATATCTTCCATCTCAGAAAGGTAAACTGGATTGACCACTCGGAGTCTACCATTCAAGTGTCAAATCATCATCGCGAGTTGTAGCTGTCGCGTCTTATGTCGAAGTTTGCCGAGATGAGTCGCTATGGCTCACCTGTGTGCGTTCAGTTCCGGAGTTCGCTCACGTTCATCACACTGACAGCCTCATTTGCCGTCTTCACTGACATCTTTCTCTACGGGATCATCATCCCTGTCCTTCCTTTTGCTCTTACATCCAGGGTCGGATTAGAAGCAAAGGAAGTGCAGACATGGCTGTCCGTCATGTTGGCAATCTACGGCGGTGCAATGTTCTGCGCTTCACCGGTGTGTGGGTGGGCCTCTGATCGTATCGGCTCATGTCGCAGGTTCTTGCTTGTCGGTCTTGTTGCACTTGGTATGGCTACTTCATTGTTGCTGCTGGCGAGGGATCTCCCACTCCTCATTGTTGCAAGAGCTTTGCTGGGTATCAGCGCTGCAGTGGTCTGGGTTGCAGGGCCTGCGCTCTTAGCCGACAGTGTCGATCCAGGTCAGATCGGTCTCTCGATGGGGATCATGGGAGACGCAATGGGGTTGGCTATCATTGCGGCGCCAGCGATAGGCGGAGTAGTGTTCGAGAGGTACGTCGGTCTGGTTCAACGAGCACAGAAGAGTGATCCGATCGCTGACCACGATCACAGGGTTGTATACGACGCTATATTCTTCATCTGCTTTGGGCTCATCGGCCTTGACATGGCTTTCCGTTTGCTAGTCATTGAAAATGGGCGAATCACGAAGCTCGACAGCCGGCACAACAAACAGGAGCTCGAAACAAGTCCTGCAAACAGCACTATTGCGACAAAATCAGGGATGTCAGCATTACCACCGGCGCCAGTGATGGTATCTGAAGACGGTGCCTCCATAGAGTCACATCTTCCAGAAAATGACGACCAGAGGACAGTGACGAACGTGAAGAAATGGAAAGACCATCTCTGGCCCATACTAGCTCTTCTCCTCTCCCCTCGCCTAGCTGCAGATCTTCTGGGATGTCTGATCCAAGCAATACTATTTACCTCGCTGGAAGCTGTTCTTCCACTTCAGCTACAGGAATCGTTCCATTGGGACTCACTCGAAGCCGGCTTGGCCTATCTCCCCCTGACCCTACCCGCACTCATCTCACCCTTGGTCGGCTGGCTGACTGATCGCTATCAAGCGCGTCTACCTTGTGTCGTGGGCTTCGGGCTCGCGGCTCTGTCTTTTGCATCGCTTCGTTTCGTGACGGACGACACGTTGGACAACAAGATCGTCTTCTGCTGTCTGGTCACCGTCATCGGATCAGCTCTGACACTTGTCCTGATACCTCTTATGGCAGACATAACTCGCACGGTAGAGCAGATGGAGTCAAGTTATCAGCTGGGGTCTTGCAGCGGCGGTGCATATGGCCAAGCTTATGCATTATTTAACATGGCGTACGCAGCTGGGTCGGCTATCGGACCTCTCTTGGCTGGATTTTTGAGAGTACGTACGGACTGGGCGGCTACCACACTGACACTTGCATGCCTGAGTGGGGCTAGTGTTGTGCCTATAGCGTTATGGGCAGGTGCTTGGGGGCAGACAATGAGGGACGACCCCAAGACTGCTGCTTGATCTTGTGCCAGGATGTATAAGTTGATGAACTCACAGGATATGAGTCATCAAGATTTCGGAGTTCCGATGTTCTGATTGTGAGATGCAACCGGGCAGAGATATTGAAACATATAGACATTTCCAAGACATGAACGTGTGTAATGCTTTGCAGAGAATGGTAACAAAGTCAAGCAGATTTTCTCTACACGAGAGTACCCTGTGGTGAGTCGAAGCGAACGACGATCATCGTGTACTGTCCGAACATCGATCATAATATGTAAATGTAACAATCAGAGGATCGTATGTAGTCTTGCAAAGTAAGACAAAGACATAAACTAAATTATCAATCTCTAGTAGAAGTCAGGATCATGCCTGATGCAGCTCCGATGAGACGCCCTATTATGCTACTCCTTGAAGCATCTTCCATCCTCAATCTAGACGCGACATTCCTGGATCCATCTATCGACAACTCCAAGAGGCTTTTGGTGTCCTGCGACGATGACCTGTCCGACAGGAATGTTTTCCTCGCTGCGCTCCACAGCCGAAATGCTGTTAACGATCGCCTCGTCGTTACCAGTGGCCAAAAAATGAGCGTCGAACGCGACAGATTTGTCGGAACATTCTGTGTCATTGTCCATCCTCACTTGTGAGTTGACTCTGCTGGCTGCGTGCACAGGGTTCAGAGCGTGCTCGAACGAGCTAGTACTCCATTAATTTATCTGGAATGAGTGAAGAGCGCTCCAAGTTGCACGTACCCGATCGTATACCCGTAGATTGTCGAGAACATGATTTGAATGCTAGCAAAAGTCGGGAACAGACAGAGAATGTGGTTCGGTTGTTGATGCGGATTGTTAGAAGCACAGTCGATGCCTATCTTTATACTTCAACGCTCTGGATGCCGTACCGTGTAACATTGGTGGTAATTTGAGATGACCCTTCATCCACCATCGTTACGATACTTGGCGGTCGCTAGATGTCTCGACGGACGGACAGTATAAAATACAGTAGAGGTCTTTGTAAGCTCCGTGCTGCAAAAGCGAGTTGGTTCACAGGAACGAATGAGGGGAGATTAGGGTCATCAACCGCAGACTCGGTCGAAACCGTAATTTTACGCCGTCGTAAATTATTCTTCACTGCTTTACAGAAATTACAACAATCAGCTCCACCGAGCGTCGGCATCCTGGAAAAAAATTCCAGTCTTATTTTAACTTTGTCAAGATCAGAGTGATCAAGACGCTACGTTCTCCTACTGGTATGCAGAAGTCGATCGAACCACGACGGGAGACAGCAGCCACTTACATACATTCATGCAGCATCCCCCATGATCCCCTGCATGATCTGCCCCCTTTTGAAGACCTGTACTCAAAAAGCAGAGAACAATGTCTACTTGTTCTTGTTCAGGGCAACAGGGGACAACATCAATGGCACATGGTACGCATCTCTTTTCAGGCATTGCGGCACGGGCCTTTATGCTCGGACTTGTGTGCGCAACATCCGCAACGATTGCAACATTCCTACTTCTCCAGGACTGCCGATGGTGGAGATTGCCAGCATACGTCCCAATCATGTCCAATTTTCATCATCTCGAGTTCTACGTCACTGCTCGCTGGAACAGTCCAAGGGCAGAGATTGCGAGTTTTCTCTTGTCGACTCATGCTTACATCTTTGCACATGTTTGTGCGATATCAGAAGTTCTCATCAGCTGCCAAAACTCTGTAAATTGGTACAATCAACTTATTACGCCACATACGATCGTGGCAGGCGCTTTCTTTACTATCCTAGGCCAAACGATACGCACATCTGCCATGGTGCAGGCAGGGCATAGCTTCAACCATCAGATTGAAAATCACCGACGAGAAAGTCATAGTTTGATTAGCTCCGGACTCTATTCCTGGTCACGTCATCCTAGTTATATCGGGCTTTATCTTTTGTTTGTCGGCATACAGATCATGGTGGGCAACACAATCGCTGGACCGCTTTTTGCATACACCCTCTGGATCTGCCTAAAGCGGCGAATAAAGTGTACGTCACATAAATTCAAATAAAGAATGCCTAGCTGATTCCATTGTAGTTGAAGAAAAGTGTTTGGTGCAAATCTTCGGAGTAGCATATCTCGAATACCAGAAGCAAGTGCCCTGCTTGCCTGGCTCCAACAACAGATTAGCTGGGATCGGCGGCGCTTGGAAAGACGTGGTCACGCCTGAATTGGAGCATGTGCGTGGACGTAGTCTTGTCGCATCATGGACAAGATATGTATTGAGCTTCTAATCGACCACTGAGATCTTGCTATCTGACCGACACGAAGGTCTTCAGAGGTCGTTTCGCATCGAAAATCATGGATTCACAATGTGACGGTCATGTTTCTGCTGCGCCCGCACGAACTTCTGACAGGTCTACGATGTTTCAGATCCACGCGAGCTCAAAAGTGCCAAACATGCTACATAGCTATCAGTGTAGTTGTGGGCGTCTCCTTTATGGACCTACATAGATGCTGACGACATTATGGAGTATATTGACTAAAACCGTTACATCGCCAAGCTTCAGCACAGTAGGGAGCACGTGTGGTTGTTGTTGTTATTGTTGTAGTTCAGGGTTCAGGATATTGACGAAGTCACTGAGAACTCTGATTGTGATGATATGATGTTTGCCCTAGAAGAATCGCAGAATTGCCGCCAGTGTATCCCCAACATCCACTGTAGCTTTGCTGTGTATAGCGCACATTAATCGAAACACGTATGTGTAGGCACAAAATTTGTGTTGGTCCATGTTGGTTGCCTCTCTATGGTTCTTGATGACATTGATGCGAGTGTCAGAATCTCGATGCTGCTGCGGGCAGCCTTCGCGCCGCACTCAAGACCATACAGTGCTGAGCCTGGTTCATCGCTACGAGAGTCGGTGACACCAAAGTATGGCATGTCAGCAGGATCGGAGAGGATGTACCACCAGAACCCAATGCTGCGAGCTTGTAACTCGCAAGCCACCTCGGACCAGTACACTGCAGCATTCTCCACACTCGGTTGTGGCCCGCTGGTCTTTGATGGGTCGAGCCAAGGCCAACCAGTCTCTGTGATCCACACTGATTTTCCTTGTGCGATCTGCAGCGTACTTTCGTATGCTGCCCAGAAAGAACGCGCTGCATCTGACACATTCATCGTCTGATCATTGGAGAAGTAGGGGAATATGTTGACCCCCATGAAGTCGACAGCGTCTATGATCACACTGTTGGTCGTGTTCGTGTATGCATCCAATGTATCTACGTGCTAGAGAGATTGTCAACGTAAGGATCATGTAGGGTCTGAGCCCATGGACTTACTCCGACGGGGACGTGCTCGAGCACTGAACCAACTAATAGCTGTCGAACTTGCTGGATATAATCGAGGAGCACAGTCACATCTTGTCCGGTACTGATGCTTTGACTCCTGCCCAGCACAGATGATCGGTACAGATCTTCACTGCCTACAGAGATACCTATCACGAGATCGCGGAGCTGGGATCCGTATAGTTTCATGGCCGAGTCCAGTGCTCGCAGTTCTTTGGCGAAGCTCTCTGCATCCACGGAGGCCCAGAGTCCTAGCAAGAGCTTGGTGTTCGTAGCTAGAGCTGCTGAAATTGCTTCGATGACTGAATCGTTGGTTCCCTCTTGTATCATCGTATACAATCTAGCGCTAGAAAAGTTTGCTGTCCCGGGTAGCGATGTAGCAAGGGAAAACTGCTTGTGGAAAGATTCCAAGTTGTTCCCTTGCGCTGCATAGTTGAACCCTTGGTAGCTCGCCACTGCGGTGCTTGCAGCACCTAGTATGATCTGTAGACACGAGAACCGCATGACGTCGCTGTGTGTCTGCAGATCGAAAGCATTGCGCTCAAGAACATCTTCAGCGGTTTATATATACAGAAAGACGGAAGATTTGCTTACATGAGCACTCCACTTACTCACAAACACAGTGGACATCCGTCCGAGATCTTGACCAATTGAGACAGCACTGAGCACCGACACCTTCGGCAGAGCATGGGATAGCATCATCTGTCACTGACTGGAATAGCTTAGCCAATTCCAAGCGATGGATATGACGTTCTTCGTATTCATGAACAGTTCGGCGAAACCTAATGGCATGGCCTTCATGCCAATTATCCTGTGGATTCCTCCGGCTCGAGCTTGAGCAGTGCTGATGCTGTTGGTGTTGTGATGGGTGTAAGATACGTAATGACTTCCATTATTATCCCTACATGTAGAAAAGACTCGTAGTGAATGTCGAACCCCAAAGATTTGTTTTACTCAGTTTTGGTTAATCTAAACTCGGATGATCTGTGAGAGCATAGATCAAAAGTGAAGCTTGAGGCAGCACCATGAGCGATCTCGATTGGTGCAGTCTCCGAACCTGGCTTTAGTTACCTCCAATGACCGTCTCTTCTTATAGCTGTTTGGTGAGAATTTCACGGACAATACATCTCCAACCACTGTAGGCACTCCGCCCTGATTTCACTTGATCATCATCAGCTCTATGATTTTCTAGCGTAAGACTCGTCTCCTTCATATCATCCCCAGCTGCCTGCACAAATCTTGTTGTAGTCTCTGCTGGTATACGAGACTTTCGAACTAAAAATTTTCCAGGTTAACAAGCGATGATGTGGAACGACTGCTTTGACACCTTCGGTGCGGCATAGCAGTATAGATCGAGTGGCCATATATCCACCTGCCCGTTGTCCTGTGGTCGAAATGCTAGTACAATCCGACGGTCGAATATGCAGAAGGAAGAGGTGATGAGTAAGGGGCAGGCTAAGTTTGGACCAAGAAGTAGAAGTCATGGAGGTTGGAGATGGTGTGAAAGTTCTGAGCGTATAGAGTTCCCGGCCATATCTGTTTGCTTCGATATAGGGGAAGGATCTAGATCGGGGGTGAGATCTTTACGTGATATGTTCTGTCGCATAGTCAGGAAGACAACGCGTACCTTAGTAATGGTTGATGGAGCATTATCGTGAGTGAGCAGGTGACAATCAATGAGCAGCCAACTCAAGAAGCATAGTGGGACTTGGTAAAACTGGAGGTTTTCCAGTCAAGGGGAGCAGAGACATCATCCACACGATAATTTGCGGAGCAAGCTTAAAGTACTAAACTCCAAGGAGCGCTGGGGAAGGCGCAAACATATTACTCAGTGCCTTGGCGCTTTTCACCTTTGCCTAGCCACGACCATCGACTCTTTCTCTATGACTTCAAGAGTCTCTGGCGAGACATCAGCAGCATGGCATTTTCAAAGTTTGGACAATTGCCTGAAGAGCTACAGCTGATGGTCCTAAGCTTCGTCGAGGACACGCAAACACTATATGCAATGACACAAGTCAACACAACATGGAGTACAGGCGCTGTTGACAAACTCTGGGCACACCCTCCTCAAAGAGCCCTGAATGTTCTTATCGCGCTGCGCTCCAGGTCGAGACAGCAGTTCCTTGCCAACAAAGTGCAGACGCTATCACTGCGGAACCCAAAGTCCATCTTAGGAACACTGGAATTTGTGTCGCTCACAACTTTGAGCTTCTGCGACCGAGCAGGACCTCAACACATCAACCACGCCTCTTCATACAGCCCTCGCTACGCTCCCTTGGATATTATGGTGAACAGACTTTCACAGCAGACTCGATCGATCTCGTTCGACAAAGATGCCCCAATCTACGCTCGCTCACAGTATTCGATGCCACTTTCCTCGGCTCTGAACTGTTGACTGATCTTCTCAAAACCACTTGCAAACTGAGCATACTCTCTCTGAACCATTGTCTTGATCGTCGCAGCATTGACGACACCCTGATGTGCTTGGCTGGGCCTAGATCGGAGAAGCTTGAGAGTCTCACTATTCGCTGTCCGCTCGTGAACATCGATCCGGCCTGTCTAGAGCACTTCTTCCAGTCCGCACGCTTGCTTCGCAGAGTATGTCTGAAGAGTCTCTCTTCCTACGGTGACGAGCTTTTAAGCATCTTGTGTAACCTTGAGACGCTACAGGATCTCGACCTTGGAAACCACATCAGATCCGAGCAAGTGTCATCCTATCTCGATCACTATCTGCGCTCGAGACCATTCAGACACGTTCACACTCTCTCTCTGAAAGGCGACGCACAAGCATTGATAAAGCTCCTGTCGTCTCGTAACATCACAAATCTCAGTCTCGAGGTTTGCGACCCAGAACGAAGCTTCTACACAGCTGTTGGTGAGATGGTGCAGTTGGCATCACTCGACATCATGTTTCCGCCTGCTGAGATCATCGATCAAGACAGTCTTGACAGATTACGCGCTCTGCGTCACTTACGACGGCTCAATCTGTCGAAATCTGAGACAGACGATGTATCAGGGGACATGCTGCAGCTTTCATGGATGACCGATGAGCTCGCTGAGAGGTTCTTCGCCAGCTTTCCTCGGCTAGAGCAACTCTACTTGGACTGGGACGTCAACAACCAGCTTTCCCAAAACGCATTAGATGCTCTCGCAAGGAGTTGTACCTCACTCAGAAGCGTCATACTCATGTGGCAACACGACCTCGAAAGCTGGCGCAGACTCAGACAGCGACTATTTCCGAATCTGAATTTCCTCGGCTTAGGCAGTGTATGTGATTTTGCTAGTAGCAGGTAATCTTTCACGGTCATGTTGTCCTTCGAGGTGCTCACAGCAGATAAGTCACTCCAGGGCTCTGAAACAGGCCAAACAATACGCGGTCATGATCGAGGGCATAGCCCCCACCATGGATGACTTCGCGGTCTTCTCTTCGTCAGTATCGGCCGACGCGCTGTCGAACATTCTGATTCCTGGAAGTGTGATCAATATGACGGAGAGTTCGGGAAGTGAGTCGGCATAGTCTACAGAGAACAGCGAAGGCGAAGATTAGCGGCGCAGACTAGATCTCTCGTCATCCACGGTGTTGACGGGCGAAGGCACACGGATTGATCCAAAGGCTCATATGCCTTGTCCACAGAAGCCACCTGCTGGGGTATCGATATACCAATTCCCGAGCGCGAGTACGATGACATGCGCCATTGTTGGCCATCATGAGGAAAGATGCACAGAAACGTTGTATTTATATGGAGGATGTAAGACTTATGGATGAGCCTAATTCCTGCTACCTTGCTTGAACTGTATCTTTCGCTGTCATGGCCTCGTTCTTTTCTCTCAGTACTCTACATGAGTGGTCACTGCTAAGCTGTACTGCCTAGATCTAGCGCTTACAGAGATTGCAGAGATTGCAAAGCATGTTGTTGCTACTTGCCAAATGCCTTCTTGTTGTTTCGTTGAAGCAAACCAACCGCAGCCCTCGAATGTATCGAGCTGTTCTTCTTCAGATTTCTGCCTCCTGCTGTTGACAATCTGGTGATACGCCGAATGGCATGAAGATTGGTATGCAAGGCCGCCGCTGTTTGTACACCAACCACGAGATGCAGTAAGCGCATTGACGATGCACAAGCGCATTGACGGTCTGTGGTCCTGTTGGCCGTGATTGATACTTAGTCAAACTCAAGCATAATGATTTGCCAGTTTAAAGTACACCAGAGCGTTGGACGGGGTTACTGGTTCCCTTTAACCTGTGCCTTCGTATGATATCTTCGTGCCACATCTGGACATATTCGACAGCTGCAATGACGGGATAAGTATGCTGACAAGGTATCGAGCATGTTTGAAGAAGGCTAGATGCTACGACAACGATGATGACATCCACATTGATGATGGCAGTGATAGTGGGCACGACAGAAATGGTGGAGATGATTCGCTGACAGTAAGGATACACGTGGAAGAAAGGACGACGATCGGTCTCTCCAGAGCACCTCTAAGGCTAAAGCACGTTACCTCACATACGCCTGGCTGACATTCTCGATTATCTATGTTTGCCTGTGCTTGTTGCTCCATAATTCGAGGCTCCAGAAGGGAGAGTAGCCGATCTGGTCGAATATTGCAACCGGTAGACGGGCACAATAGCACCGAATTGAAGGCTGAACACTGACATGATCTGTTCGAGCCTGAGAGGTGTACAGTGGAAGCGAGTGAATTCTGACGGCTCAAACGACCAAAGGTTCGAGCGGCGACTTTGACTCCGAAAGTGCAGTGCAGAGCACACTTTGGCTGACACTGACTAAGACCGGCCATGTTTTTGAGTATCCTGGAGTAGACCTTCGCAGATTTATCATCGCCGGCAAGGTGCATGTGCTTCACGAGGTCAAGAAAAGATGGCCACAGGCAGTGTGCTTCGACTAGGTCTTGTTTGAGGCCTTTTTCACTAGCACAGGAGACAGCATAGTCTCCGCGTTGCTGAGCGCGTCAGGCGTGACTGTTTTCATCTCAAGCTCTGCCTTTCTCATATATGTGGCATAAGCTCTTCACAGTTCAGACGACAGCCATACCAGTCTTGAATTGCTGGCGCTCTCTTGATAAGGATCTCTCAGGCGGAATGTATGATTTCGCTTGCTCGCAGCCAGCGGCATGGTCACCTGGCGGACTAAGGCCTCTGCTTCGTGCTGCCAACTGCAGGCTAGATGTCCCTGTTCGCTATTCTCTTGTCAATACGATTACAGCGAGCGGAATCAACATGTGGAGAGGCTGAATCAAGGGAGAGAGCGATAGCGAATGAAATTGAAGGGGGCCCCGTGAAGACACCCAGGCTTTGCGGCGGAAGGCGTCGGTGGCTTGATGTATGCGTATCTGCCTGACCCTAAAGGATGCTCAGATCAATCGATCGATGGACATGCGGGAGAGAAGTAATATCGAGTCGGCAAGTGCTCGCACGAGTCTCAGCATATGCTTGCTCCTCTCTCAAAACGCAACAAACTCTTGAAGCTATGGCAGGCTACAGTCTCTTCGTCACCCCCTGTACCGCCACTGTTAGCAGCTGAGTTGACGCATGGTGCCATTCCAGGCGTGAAGACTGCAGACTTTGGAGGGGCATCGAAAACAGAAGGGATCCAGAGACCCTCGGGCATACAAATGTTGGCCTTGTGGAAGCGGACCACGCGCGCTCGGTGTTTTAAGACAGTGACTTGACGCAACGTGCAATGGTGGAGGGCACTAGACGAGACGAAAGTGGAGGAACTTTTTTCTTGTGTATCCCGAGCTTAGACAGGTCGACAAGAGCGAACTGGTCGATCTGCGGCCTTGTGTCGGTAGGGCCAGGAACAGCTCGTGCCACCCTTTTTCCTGCGTAGGTTTCTGACCATCTGGGGAGGCCCTCACGGTGTTAGCCCATCGTCAGAACCCCTTTGCCGAAAATTGTTCAGGGCTTTTAGCCCCGGTGGTGGAGGATGCAGAGCTTTGAGATGTTGAGATCGGACGTCTTTAACATTGAACGGCGGGTTCAAAAGGCGTGGACATGGGTTTGACAGCGCGTTTGAGTTGTGCTTCGACGACAGCGGTAACGTGTGCAGGCGGCGGCATCTTTCGCGTTGCAGGCCACGACGGATGTTGCTCTGGCGGCATTGGCGCAGCGCCATGTTCATTGAATGATGACATTTCCGCCTGAGACATCGATGGACAGAGGTCAGGTCAAGTTCGGGGGTGAGAGTGGTGTGTCTGAACCTTGCGCACGGCGTCGATCTCACTACAAGGGCGTGGCAGAAAGCAGACGGCCGCATCGCTCGTGATGATCTGGCGGAGAGGGGGTCGTCCCGATGGTCGAGGCTCGTCGCCTGCCGTAGGCGGCCGGATCGGACACGATCTGGAGGTCCGCATGGAGAAGATTATCGCGTGCCGCTCGATAGCGCTCATCGGACAAAATTGCTGTCTTTTGCTTGTGGTGAATCGAGATTCGGTGATTTGGTGAGGGCAGACGCTCGGAAGCTTTCCGCACATGCTTGCCAAGGCGGCTTGTCGCGGTCTCCACATCACATCTCCACACGGCAAGTTACACACCTCAGACCTCAGAAACGCCTCAAAGCATCCACCAGAATGGCCGAAGAACCCTCAGCCAGCATTCAAATGCACGGCCGTCAAGAAGAACAGGGGCGGCAGCTCAAGAGGGGGACACAAACATACACACACTATTGAGGGTGACTCCAGAGTCTCCTACTGTCACCTCTCCCACGCCCGCCAGCTGATGTGAGAAGCACCTTGCTCGCCCTACTCGTACAGTTCGTGAACCACCGACCAAAGCCCTTGCAGCATCATGCCGATGATCGTACGGCTGCGAATGGACCAAATTCCGACCGCTATCATTTGTCGCAAGAATACCATCTTGTGATGACAACGTACTCGCTCAGTGTCGACCACAGCATTCTGAGATCACCCTTTTCTCTACGCTGGAGCAATTGGTCGCCTCATGTGAGATGCTGTTCTCTTCCCGGCCTCGTGACCGCCAGCTACTCTTCTAAAGACGTCCCTGTCTTGCTTGTCTCTTCCCCGACGAACCCTCCTACTCCTTTGGATCTGACTCCGCTGGTTGTCGCTAGGTCCCGATTGCGGCTTGGGTTTTCGACCTGCATCCTGTCGCCCTTGCCTGCTCGGCTATCCGCTTCTCTTTCCCCACAGCAGTAGCGAAGGTAAAAACGGCAGGAAGAAGTGTGTCCTCTACTCGCAGAGCTACCTTTGGGCAATCAATCAAAAACCTTCGAACATCTGTATCTCTATGGAGGTTGACGAGGATTTGAGTTGCTTAGGCCTCGGCAAGCCGGCGGATGTCACGGCAGCGCAAAAGCGTGAGGCGACCGTGAGCACACGTCCCTTGATGAAAATCAGCAAGTACGAAGAGCAATTGAGGTCAAGTTCCTATAGGCGAGGTCTCGTGTCATGTTTACGGCGAGTGATGTTATTGACGGCATGGAACAAACTCTCGATGGAGAGTCTCGGTCATTCCTGGACGTGCATCTCAACTGGGCCTGATACCCGCGGACATTCAGTAGTAGTCCCCAAGCAGCATGCTAGTAAGTATGTTCACAATAGAGAAACCTTCTCCGAGGTGTTGTTGAAAGCTGTCATATCCAATCAGCTCGGCACGCGTTCAATACACATCAATCAACGGTGGTATGGTAAACTAGTTGCCAAGGCGCGCAGTGTTCACAACACAACAATACCGACCTGGCGACGGTGCGAATTGAGTAAGTGACGGCGTGTTGCGGTCGACGGAAAATTCGTTTTCACTTAGCATTCGACGCGCGCTGGATCAACTTTGTACCATCCTTTCTCGCCGAACCTCTTCCTCGTGCAGCAACACCATCTGCCATTACACAGCCCTCAGCGTCAGCCTCGAGGTAGTTCGCCATGGAACTCCAGAACCAAGATCCAGGCAGCCGCCCTGAACTCCTGCATCACCATCGTTCGGCCACCTCCTCAATCAACGGAGCTCAAACAACCAGCATCAGCAGCCCCTGCGAGTCAGTCAACCCCGTCCGCGCTTCTCAGCCTTCCAGCAGTCAATCCTCCAGCGAGATCATCAACCTCGTTGCCGGCGCAGATACCAGTCCCAACATCGACATTCAAAGCTACATCAGTCCCTATCACCCCCTCAGAGTCGGCGCCTCGGCAAACGACGCGGCTGACGATCGTGCTCTCAAATCGGATGCTTTCAAAAACGAGCGCGTTATCGATACCGGCTTCGACCGTTACCACACCTACACCAAGACATCCTCCATCGCAGGCCAATTCCGCACCAAGCACGAAGAATACAATCACAAGTTGAAGATTCGCTCCAAAGAGAACAACATGAGCTCAGCCTTGACCGCTCGAGAGAAGAGCATCGCCGCACAAAAGGGGCGCCCAATTCTGTCCGAAGCAACATTCAATCTGTCATCAGAAAGCAGATCAAGCGCTCACTCGGCCGGACTGGATCTGTCCACTCTTGTGGCATACACTTTTGGTGATGCCGAGATGCTGAGTACAGCACATGAAGGCCACAAAGTCCTTCAAGAGATGGTGGAAGCATGTGATGATGGTATCGACAGAGACTTCGAACATGATGGTGAGGAAGAGGACGTCGGAGAGGATGCTGCCATCGAGCTTTTCTAGCAAAATTCCACAGGAGCTAGAAGAAAGCCCGTTGTCTGGGATTCTGTCTTTGGGATACCAAGTCGCGAAAGTACAAGGGTTTTGACGAGAGGGCCATGGGGGTGATTTGAGGTAGACTGTTTGGGGGGTTCGGACTGGTGCGTACAGGTGTGGTCTGGAATACATCGCCTCTTTGGTGGACTGGCAGAGGTTTAGTATACTTATGTTGATGACTCTCGTTCTACTTGAGCTCGAATGAACTTGTTTACACATGCGAGAGTACTTGAACGTTCCCACTTGTCCAACCAGTTCAAGCCTGTGTGAAATTATCCAGCGAATGCAGATGAATGAGTTGGACGCCGAAGAGTTGTTCGACTGCCCACACTCGAGGTGTGGCAAGAAGAGTTGGGGTGTTTACTAATACAAGACAGCAAGGACATAGCCAAGAGGGATCAGTGACTTTTCTGATAGTCACGACCCACATCGAGAGTCAGTATCATGGACTCAGAAGGCATCACATAGAGGCCATCGTTGACTTGGTCAAATAGCGGAATTGCCCAATGTCAGCAGATTCCTCGAGTTCGATACATACCATCAAGATGTGCCTATATATCTGGCTTGATCAAGCAATAAAGACGTGCCCTGTGGTAAAGGGGAATGGTTTCATAACAAAGACTGAGTTACCCCTGAAACGCGAGTGCATAAGGAGTATGGGCTCCGGGTCACCCACGAGAGCGGCCGTTTCTTTTGGCGCATGTTTCTGATTGCTCTATGTATGTTTCAATCCGTCTGGGGTGTTTTTCACCCTCTGAGCTGACAAGGTATTCAGGCTCTGGTCCGAGTTGCATTGCGGGCGGCGTTGGTGAGCTTGGTGCTTCGGTGTCGCTGTGGCTGTGAGCGACTTCCGCATGCCGTCACCAGATCCACATCCATAGATTCACGGTGCACTGGTCCGCCTGTCCACACCACACCGGTGGTCGCTCAAAGTTCCAAGAATCCAGGCTCGATAGTGACACAATCTGTGGGAGCAGTAATTAGTAGTGATTATCCTCCCATAGCATGAGTCAACCTCCGCTCAAGATGTGCTCATTGGCGTCAAGTTAGAGCTCTTCCACAGAATCAAAAAGGTCCCAAAGAGTTTTGACTCGACCCTTGCAGAGCGAGTGGCCGTGTGTCAGGTAGGCATCATTTCCTCACTCTTCTTCTACGACTGTCTTATCATTGCTTGCCCAATGTCTATACTGCTTAATATGCTTCTACTGCTTGTACAGACTCAACGACTAATGGTTCGCTTGACCATCCTTCCTTCTCGCCTAGCAAATTCCGATCAATGGACTACAGGCCCCTCACTTTGGCCTTTTCGTGGGTCCAAACTGGTCCGCATACCTAGCTGGAGTTGTCACTCTGATATGCGTGTGTTTCTCCATCCACTCCCTTGGACCCTTGGGGTTGTCTGACTGCTACAGCCCAGGTGGTTGTGCCGCTGAGCCATGCTGCTCGTAAAGAATATCGAACCGGCGATAGTTCTCGCACTCATCAACACCGTGACCCGCAAACCACCCAACCAGGAAATACGTGGCTTCTTCTTCACTAGTGTCCCACAAAGGACCGCATCCTGGCATCTCGCTCGCTGGCGGAGAGTAGAGCAGAGAGGGAGGCTCAAGCTCCGAACGAAATGGGTTTTGATTGGTGTCAGCTGCAGGGGTGCCCAACAATTCAGAGACCAGCTGCCAGCATTTGATCCTTGGAGAGTGTGGGATGCCTTTCTCACGGTCTTCTTTGATCAGCTCTGCTAACCATGCCAGGAGTCCGGGTCGACAGAAAAGACGGTCGCTGCGTCCACCTTCAGGCTTTGCTTTGTAGCCTTTAAGAATGCTCAGAACTCGAAGCGTTTGAGCTGGATGATATTTGAAGGTGTCATCAGTGATAAGGGTAAGCGTGCCGTGTGGAAGCAGACGTGTGCAGTTGTATCTCATTGGCGAGTTGGAATATGGTGAAAATCTTGATGTACCAACCTGGAAGATGTTGACGCCTGTTGTCAACACATTCCAGAATCCAGGCAATTTCCAGAAAGTGTCCATCGAGGGGTGAAACAAAATGACCCTGTTGCTGGTTGATCCTTTGCCACAGAACTGGGTCCATAGATCGCAGCTGTCAGGATAGAAAACCCTTGCGCCTACCTCGTGCAAAAACATCTCGACTAGCTTGGTCTCGGGTGCGCCCTTGGGGAAGAAGGGATACACGGCCTTTTCGACTTTCGTGCCTTTGTTGCGGGCAAACAATATCTCCGGACTCAGATCAAAGTGTTCGGCACACACTGAGATGAACGAGGTTTTAGTAGGTCTGGTGACGATCGGATTCAACGTACGAGGTACAGCTGCTTGAAGGTACCACCGCAGGCCAGGTTTCTCTAGTCTACGATGAGGCATGAACTTCCAGTCTGAGTTTTGAGTGGGGTAAACAACAAGGACAAATTCATGCTTGCGAAAGGCGATACAAGAGGATTGCAGCACTAGGAAGTCCTCGAGGTAAGTAGCAACAGTATCTCCTGGCGTAGATAAGATACCGCCCGATGCATATGCCATGTCATCTGAGTACCAATATGCTTCAAAGTCACGCAAGCGGCAAATTTCGGAGCCCTCGACGGACAAGTTCCGGAATGTGATCGCAATTTGTTACTTCGTAACATTGACGGAGAAGCGGCGCTTTTCCAACACCATCTCCATATTCAAGCGTCCTTTCTGCATATATGCACATAGGCCATCGCCATGGGCGGGGAGCTGTCAGAAGAACACCAAGACAGTCAGTGAGTTTTGCATGAGCTCAGTGTTGCTCCTTCCGCTCCAGCATCGTTAGGTTGGTCGAACTCAGCAGGAACAACGAGGACAACAACGCAAAACGAAGGAAACAAAGGCTGATCTAATGCTGATGGTTGAGTGCTTGATTGTTGATGGATAGTAACTAATTAGCTACCTAATCTGGAGTCAACAGCTCAAAGCTGTGCCAAGGCTGACCGACACTTCCTTCCTCTACACAACCCCTGCTTCTGGTCAAGCAGCTTGCCTGCCCGAATAAGCTGGTCGCTGACCGATGGTTGCCAGCTACTGAGGCTACTCAAGGAACTTGATGATAACAATTCCTTCCGTGTCGTTGCTCTCCTGCTGTTCTTCGTCCCTGTCCTCCGCGTGATTGACAAACTCTCGGTATCTGTCAGTGTCGCCTCCATTGCTGTTGAGCAGCTGGCCAGTCTGGTTGGAAGGCTGGATAAGGAATGGAGCGTAGTCGTCGTCGTTCTCGTAACGCCCAGTCTCTCGTCCGTCGATCCGCGGAAGCCAAAGCCTGATTGACGTACTGCTGATATCCCTGACGGAACAAGAGAAAAGTCTGGGAATAGGCTGGCCAGGTGGTGGGAGGAGCCTGTCGACGTCCGATGCGTGACAATGGAGGAGGAGGCATCATGTTTCCGGCCGGAGGCTGAACGTGTCCGGTGCGAGGCTGATCACGGCGCAGGTCATCGAGACGCTGAAGAACGGCTGCCTTGAAATCAGTGTCTTGGGTGCGATCATCGTTCAGTGCCTGCCTGAACTCGTTGAGCTGGAAGTTGAAGTTTGCCTCGAGTGTGCGCACAGCGTCCTGCCATGGCAAAGTTGTCGCGGAAGGCTGACTGTTCCGCGTGTGAGGCTGCTCCATGTCGATGTCATCCGCAGCAGGGGTGACAGGGAATGCAACGTCTGACTCGTCGTCCTTGACCTTGGTTCTCTTCTTCTTTCCTGCCAGAGAAGTACCTGACCCTGACGAGACGTTGCGTGTGTGTGTCATGCCGCTGCCTGCACCCTGCACCCAAGGTTCCAACGGCTGATTGGGGGTGGGCTCCCTCTCTGAGCCTGACTCATCATCATCCTGACCCTGACCAGTGGTCGGCGCGTAGCGGAAAATTCGGCTCCCGCAGCTCTGCCTACAAGTCTGTCTGTGATAAGATCAACAATCTGATTCATTCAATGCAACCTCGTCGACAAGATGGCTACAAGAATGATGAACACCGGAATTGCCACCGAGTCTTCAAGACCAGCACATACGAGCAGTTCAAGAACACCAACCCCGATCGTGCCGACCAGACCTGCCAGTGGGCACTGTCTCACCCGTTCTACCGGCGCTGGAGAGATAGTGCCACCGATGACCTGCTCTGGATCTCGGCAGATCCTGGCTGCGGCAAGTCGGTCCTCTCGAAGTCGCTGGTGGACGAAGAGCTTCGGAGTGATGCAGACGACAGCACTGTCTGCTACTTCTTCTTCAAGGACAACGACGAACAGAACAGTCTCGCGACTACTTTGTGCGCGTTGTTGCACCAGCTCTTCCAGCAGCAGCCACACCTTCTCCAGCACGCAATCCCGGCGTGGAACAAGGACGGAAGCAAGCTGCAGCAAGAGACTGATGAGCTGTGGCGCATCTTGCTTGCAGCAACATCTGGGGTGGCTGCACGCAACATGACATGTGTCTTGGATGCTCTTGACGAGTGCAGAGATAAGGATCGAAGCGACCTGATCGCAAAGCTTGCTCGTTTCCACGAAGACGCCGCGTCTCGGGGCCCTCGTCAGTCGTGGCTCAAGTTCATCGTTACGAGTCGGCCTTATGACGACATTCAGAGAGGATTCGAGCAGATTCCGGCGTCTCCACCTGCTATACGCCTGCGAGGTGAGCAGGAGAACGACCAGATTCACGCAGAGATTAACCGTGTCATCCGCGTCCGGGTGCTATATCTGGCAGAAGAACTTGGCCTTCCCGAGAGCACATCTTCGCGGCTAGAGCAGACTCTGCTGGCGATGAAGCACCGCACGTACCTCTGGCTTCATCTGGCCATTGACGATGTCCGCAGGACTCTACAACACAGCTTCAGACCAGACGAAGATCCCGTCAAGTCGGCGCCTTCCTCTGTAGAGGGCGCCTACGAGAAGATACTGGCTAGGATTGCACCAGAACAGCATCAGAAAGTGAAGCTCATCTTGCAGATCGTCGTGGGAGCTTGTCGACCGCTAGCGATAGGTGAGATGGCCCTGTCGCTCGGTCTTGCGACCTCTAAGCAGCACAGGACATTCGTAGATGCTCAGATCGATCCAGGCCACCTTGAGAAGCACCTGAGACACTGGTGCGGCCTGTTTGTGTTTGTCAACCACTCGAGGATCTACCTGATACACCAGACAGCGCGAGAGTTTCTCGTCGCTCGTCAAGCCTACGAACAGTCCCAGAGCTTCGCGCACAACATATGGAGGCACTGTCTGCAGCAGGCCGAGATGGAGCAGACGATGACATCCATCTGCATACGCTGCCTCAATCTCGAGGACCGTGAAGTCCCTTCTAGCGAACAGCTTTCGACTGATGTTCCAGAGACAGGAAAAAGCAGAAAGGACTTCAATGAGTACTGCTGTGAGTGGTGGACCGCTCACTACAGCTTGTCTCAGGACGTAAATGGAGAAGATACCTTCCAAGGCGTGTTGGCTTTGTACAACACCGAAGGCGAAACATTCGAGTTCTGGTTTGATCGGTTCTGGACTAAGACGCGGCAGTACGATTATGCGAGAAGCATGACGCCCATACGGCTTGCTGCACTGAGTAATCATAACAGAGTCCTGGAATGCCTTCTCGGCAGGGAAGGGGTGCATGTAGACGCAAGAGACGAGGATGGCCGAACTGCATTATACTGGGCGTCAGAACAAGGCCACGACCAGATCGTGCAGATGCTGTTAGACAGACACGCAGACGTCAATGCACAGGGCGGAGAGTACGGCAACGCACTGCAAGCAGCTTCGTACGGAGGCCACGACAAGATCGTGCAGATGCTGCTCGCCAGAGGTGTCCGCGTCACCGCTAAGGTTCTGTTCTCAGTTTTATCTAGACATCAAATCACGATCGTCGAACTCCTTGTACCTTATCTCGCCGAGGACGCCGTTCTTGAGTGAGACGCAGACACGGAAAGAGTCCTCTACATCGGGCAGCAGAACTGCGCTATACATGCCTTACGAATCGCTGTCTCGGCCTTGGCGCTGGACTTGATGCCACGGACAAGTATGGCGAGACTGCGCTACACTATGCGGCTGAAAATGGGCATCTCGACACCGTTCAGATCCTCATACAAGCAGACGCAAACCGGACGATTGTGGACTCTCATGGACGAACAGCGCTCGAATGTGCGCAGGGAGCTGGTCCAGGCGAGGGCCGGAAGTTCCATCCAGACATTGTTGCATATCTGCAGCAGTGAGCTGGTGCAATCAAGCCTAGAAGAGCAATGCGATCTTTTTTCTTCCAAAAACCGTCCTTCCTTTGTCTTAACCACCAAAACAAAACCGACAAAAGAAGTGATTCCGACACAGAGAACTTGTCTCCGACCAAGAGCTGCAAATATTCTCTTCCGAGAATGATACTTGAGTAATATAGAGAGGCTCAACTGTCCTCCCTCCTTCCAAAGTGACCGTGCTAGAAGAAGAGGAAGCTTTAGCAGCTCAGTCTTATGAACACCGTCGATAGCCAAATTCGAGGTCTAGAGCCAGCCAGTATGCTATGACCGGCTCAAGGAGCCATCTGCAAGATTGATAGCTCAAACAATGTGTTCGACCGCGAGTAGGTGGTTGTAGAGAGTGATGTTGCAGAGATATACCTTTTCGCTACGCCAGGCTTCAAAGACATCGATGAATGGCAGTATCAGTTCCGTTCTTTGCGACCATACTGGTAGGGGTTTCACGTGTTCCTCCTAGCATAAGGTACTCTAGTATCCTAGCAGTGAGTCGTCCTTGAAACCACCACGATACTCTCGAGCCCTACTGCCGTCCATCCGAACAAATTTTCCCCTACTGTGAGAATGTGTAGGGTCTGTCTCAAAGTCGTGCTGTACTGTGACTGACTTTGCTGTGCTGTCCAATTCTGCTAGCCTTGCACGTGCATGTACATATGCATGTGTCGGCTGTTCTGGGGAGTTGTGAGTTGGCTGCACGTGTTGGTGTCAGCAGACTTATCAATAAGAGCCCAAACCCCACTCCTGAACCACAGCTTTCCCTCGCTTTTTTCAAACCAAGTGGAAAGACTGTATGAGGCACAAAACCGTCACTCTCAGAAGACCTTTGCCCCAAAATGTCCATCAATCTTCCACCCGTCCTATATCGCTGCTGGTCCGTGGAAAGCGCCGGCGACCTGAAAAGCGGCAAAGTACACAATGGTGTTCGTCCGCACCATTTTACACGAGCTGGACTGCTCCAAGAGTTCCAGCAGCACAGGAATCTGTATAATCCCACACCCACCGCCTTCGTGTCGACGACGTCCAACTTCCTTCGAGCTCTCCATATTGCCTATAAGAAAATGTGGCTTGGCGAAGATGAACAAGATATCATGATTGCATTCTGCACGACCCGAGCGGATGCTCGAACCAAAATCTACCCTGCTCAAGACTTTGCAATTGAAAGCGGGAGCTCAGAGGAAGAAGTTCAATATTTCGAAAACGAATACATTTTCCTTTGGGAAGTGCCAAACGACCACGTGATCCATATCGTATCGATGGACCTTGTCATCCGAAGGGGATTCGCTCTGCCTGGAACCCGCACTGGTCAGCTTTTTCCTAGCCTGTCCGAGCTGCGGAGCGCAATGAAAGACTATGGAGATCAGCTTTCTCCTTTCGAGAGGGGCTACCTTTGCGGAACAGCTGCCTGCATGTTTGGAATCAGGGCACCCATATATGATATCGCCTACGATATGTCCCGGTGGGCTCGCGCTGGTGCCTATAACGCCAAAGGCTGGAAGGTTGTCGACAAGATGAGAGAGGAAGCCATCCAAGACCGAATCGTCACTGTTGCGGAAGATTTGGAAGAAGAAGGGGAACTTGAATCCTCGATGTCTGAGCTGAGTTGCTTAGAGGACACGCACGACGAGGCCATCATGGAAATAGGCTGGGAGCTGCAGAATGGCCATGATGTAGAGGACTTACGGGCTCTGCTCACCAACGAGCAGTTGAAGATCGCAGGAGACCGTCAAAGAATCGCAGCTCGGATTGAGTTGACGTACCAGAGCGTAGGATTGTGATGAAGGTAGCAAGAAGGGCTTATACAGAAGTGGCTGAGGAGGACCATCAGATCAACAGACTTCTCATGTAGCCCTTGAGCCCTCGGAACTCAGCTAGCATCTCGTGCCTAGTCACGCTGCCCAAGCAAGGCGACCAGGGAGACGTTGATTGATGTCTCGTGTTGATTCTAGGAAGTTCGTAAGGCAAGTCTCTCAACGACCTGTCTGATTTTCGACCATACGAGTCATCGCCGCTCACGCTGGCAACCCACAAACTATGGTCCCTTGACCGGGAAAATCGTTCTTGGCGTCTACATTTGCGCTAGCATCAAGATCAGCAGGGGATGCGACGTCCTTCTCCGATGCGACCGTGGAAGCATCTGTAAGCCAGGGTAAATTTGTTGCCAGTGGTGAGTGAGATGCTGCTAGTATTGGAACCACAACACAGCCCGGGCTGCGCAGTCTGGCGCGCCCTCTGTATCGACCCTCGTCTTCGTCTTCGTCTTCTTGTCCTTCAGCATCGCACTCGCCCTCCTGGACGAAACCTCCATTATCGCGCTTGCGTTTCGAAGGGCTGAGACTTCGAGACTTGCGGCTCAGGTAAAGTTGCATGCATTGGTCTGCGTTCAATTCTTGTTCAGACGTCTCGCCTTCGTGTACGATGTACAGGACTCTCTTTGTGCCTTGCTCCAGAAATTGAGCCGAGTAAGCAAAAACAGTCCAGGCAAAGCGTGCGAACAAGTACTCGGGCGCGACGCCATATAAGGGTTGCAAAGCGACGCCATGGTAGAGTTTGGCAAACTGCTCGGACAAGCCGGGGGAAAACAGATGTACAGCCAGTCCGTGTGTCGCTGTGCTGTCGCTAGCAACAGGCAAGGGCTTGAGAGTGATGGCGAAACGACGTTGATCGAAAACTGTGTGTATGTCGGAGCGAAGCAGCAGGGCGTTGCGCGGGACGTCGATGGGCTCGATCTCAGGGCGGGGCGCTACACCGTAGCGAAACATTGTATTTCGCCGAAACCAGTCGACTTCGGTACGCGGGACGAGATGGGCGTGCTCGGTGCCTTCGACGGTAGCAGTCAAGCGACAGGAGATGTCGCGCGCGAGGAGGGCGTCCGTGAGACTGCCCTGACGAGGCAACGCCCGGCTGGGCGGCATGTTGGGCACTCTGAGTTGCGACCAGCTAGACGGTAGATCTCCGTGTGGGAAACGCCAGTGTGCGAAGATAGGGACGAGGGGATACCTTTCTGTCAGGTTGGAGTCATGTCAGTAGACCTCAATAAAGGCGCTGAGTGGACTGACCTTTGGCGTCGTCGGACAAGCAGAAGAAGTAATCTTTGCCCTTCAAGATGCCATCTCGCGGTATCGTGACTCTGCTGCCGGTCCTCTGTTCGCGCAGAAAACCATCCCAGCGGTTGCCAGCGACGATGGCGCAAGCGGTCAGAGCTGTTTCGTGATGGATGCCTCCCTGCGCGTCGTCGAGCGCAGGTAGAACCATGATGATGTTGTGCTCATCTCGATAGCCCGGATGTCGAAACGTCACGGTATGTGTCGCGTCCTCAGGCATGTCCCTTCCGCCGTCCTGATGCGTCGGAGCAGCAAATGCTGGCCGTACTTGAGCCATGGTGACGATAGCGACTGATGTAAAAAGGCGCAGACGGCTTCAAGTTTGTTTTGAAGCGCTGTGGCAGGACAACCGACAAGAATGTGGGGGTGCTGGCGCTGGCTATTCTATTTTGGTCATCCGCTGCCAGGACCCTGATCAGTGGTGCGATCAACCAGGCCGCCTTGCACTATTACCCCACACGCAATCTGCCTCGTCTCCATTCGCTCGTGCAAGCTCGATGAATCAGAAGGTGAACAGCATCTAGGAGGACTGTCATCCGCGGCCGAGGCTTTGACCAACCCTCAAGATCTAAAGGCCACAAGCAACTCACTCACAACTATTGTTCTTGTCGTTATAGCCGAGTCGCATAGGCAAACTCTCTTCTTTGAAGCTAGTATATGTACATATACGTGGTAGTGGACAGACACCACAGCCACGTTTGACTGTAGTGTGTTGTTGCGCTGACTACACCAAGCGCAGAGTTTGAACATAAGTCGCATAACGCATTGCCGCACAATTCGTTCATAGTGTAGTTGATATACGTTAGAATATGACAAGTGGACGACTCATTCGTCGGGCAGAGGTAGGTAAGGCTGAACTTGACAAGCTGGCAGGTGCAAGCGAGATTGGACACGTGACTTGGCGGTCTCTTTCGTCGCGTCATCCAGAGAGAATCATTCAGAAGTCCAAAACAGACTTTTTGACTACACTGGTCTGGCACAAGTACCAGATGTCACGATAGCATCCACAGGCCAGTCTGTCTGGGACGGTGCCCGACGCAAACGCACACACGGACAACAAGCGTGTCAAACCCATACCAGCTTCCACCTCCAGTGACCGCAGAGCCCAAGCACCGTTTCTTCGATTTATGAAAGTCGTCATCGATCGGTGATCAGAAAGCAGACAACCGCCCCGCAGGAAGCACGAGTTGGCGTGACTCACGCAGTCTGAAGCTTAGCAATCAATTCGGCAGAGGAGCGTCCGGTGGTGCTCGGGTTGCAGACACTGTTGGTGCCGGCGGTGAAGACTTTGGCAAAGATTGCAGATTGAACAATCAGAGCTGGGCCAAAGGCGCACCTGGTCTGAGGAGCGGAAGCCAAATGAGTGTGGTAGAAGCTTTCAGGATCAGAAAAGTCGGTGTCAAAGATATGGCGACTGAGAAAGCAAAGGCAAAGACTATGGTCAATAGAGGCAAAGAGCAAGAGCTGGATCTTTTAGATATACCCAGTGCGCAACCGGTGCCACAACACTCGTCACAAGACCAAGACCCAGCTTCGAGTTACGAGAACGAACTCTTACGCGAGGACTCAAGTCCTGATGGACAGGGGGACGAGGCCCACCAAGATCAGGATACAGAAAGCACCACCACACGGAAACCTCCTCAGGTGTTTGCCGGGGTTTGCATTTATATCAATGGCAGCACGTTTCCGACAATCTCGGACCACAAGTTGAAACACCTGCTCGTGACCCATGATGCACGTCTCAGCATCCACCTCGGTCGTCGCTCGGTCACACACGTAGTTCTTGGTCGTCCTAATGCCTCTTCTATCCCGGGTGCTGGGGGTGGTCTGTCGGCTTCAAAGATGCAGAGAGAAATCACCAAAATTGGAGGCAAGAAGTCAAGTTTGTGACGGTTGAGTGAATCATGGAGAGTGTGGCTGATGGGAAACGAGCACCCGAACAAAAATCTCGAGGCTGTAAGACTGGCTCTCAAGGGCACGGGAAGGGTCGAGCAGATGTTTGCGAAGGCTGCGAAGAAGGCATGAGAAGATCCGACGCAGCACCAATATTGATGGACAAATCTGTGCTCACTAAACAGTTACTTCGCCACACTGATCCACACGATCACTCCACGTCTTCAGAGTGTCTGTTCTCTGGAAGCGTCTCCATAGTTGATCTGCTTTCGGTCTTCTACATACTCCGACTGGATATTATTCAAAGAGAGGCGAATAATTGTGCAATTCATGCTGCCTATCGTGATGGGCAGAGTGAGTGTCGCTGGATCATCCCCGGCTTACACTTCCCAAGCACTAAATCCGCGCTTGACCGATTCCAGACTCGAAAGTGCTACTAGCGCAATTGGAGGAGTCGGCGGGCTTGAGAATGGTACAACCATATACCAAAACCTCGAGTCCATCCTTATCGCAGCAGGTTCCTAACTGACATACAGTCCGCAACGGCTCTCCTAATGAGTGTCTTATTTACTTCTGCTAAATTTGCAGATCACAGACGCAACATCTCTATCACAAATACTATACCTCCTGATTGTCTTTGTCTCACCCCCAAACTCAACGTCCCTCATAGCGGCTTGTGTAGCAGATCAAAGCACCCCCGTCAACCTGTCTCCTGTGTCGACTGCCAGTCCCCCGGATATGGTAAACATATCACATCCAGACGTACTGGACACAAGAGGTGTGCAATCAACTTCAGACAATAAACGAGACGCTCAAGAACTCAGCACGGACGCGCCAACCCGAATCTCCCAGGAGTCAGATGCTCGAAGTAACAGATTTGCGCAGAACGATGATGGAAGAATGGTATCTGCGAATCGCAAGAAGGAATTTCCAAACATCGGCAAATCGAAGTAAGTAAGAATATGGAGACATAAAGAGAAATTCATCCAGGCCTCCCTTATGAGTCCGATGTTCCGATCCTCCAGAACTGCAGCACCTCTTACTGAATCTAGATACAGGAAAAATGAGAGGAAATACAGAACGAAACTCTAGTGCTCCATCTGTTCCCCAGTGCGAACGTCTTCAGATGCAAACTGCCTTCGCCGACACGAACGTGAGATCCACCAGATGCATGGCGGATCAAGAGAATCGTTTTGTCACTACAAAAACTGCAACACCCATAAAAAATCCCTCCAAACGTCCCGAGTATTTAGTCGCCCATTGGCGTGCAACTCATGGAGGGCAGCCTTCGGACAGACACGGTGCTGTTGTCCAGAATGGAATCAAGTCCACAACGACTGCATCAGAGCTCAAGTCAAACGAAGAAACTCCACGGCACAGATACAGACGCTCAAGACCTGAGGAAGGCTGTCACAACCCGCCTGGGGAACATGTCAACACCTAAATCGAGGCTGTACGAGCCGAGAGTTCTTTCATCCGAACCATGTTCGTCAGTCAAAGTGTTGAGATGGAGTCTTCGAAAACCCGGCTAAGTCAGATCCGGGCACAAGCGAACAACTTGTCGATTGACAGCTGAATGAACAAGACATGGCGAAACACCAAAATTCTTCTTGCTGTGTCTGACATCACTTTGGAGCATTAACTACGACGTAAGCAGAGGACGCTTCTGTCGAAAATGCAGCATGCACAAAGCCTGGGATCACCTTGCTTTAAGTCTTTCTGCAGCTTCGTACGCATACATCTGGAAGCTCACCTATCGCTACTTTGTAGTAGATCTCCGTTGTTTTTCACCTTCAAGCGCTTACGATAGGAAATTAGTGGAAAACTCCTTGTCATCCCATATTTGAGTTGTCTGATCTCGAAATTTCTTGTGACCGTAATGTAGCAACAGGGTGTCCATTGTATGGTTAAATGATGTGAAAACATTAAGTTCAAGCTTGAGCACTTCCATGCTTACATGCCAGTCAGCCTACTGTATTGGTAAAGGGATCAATTCTTAGCTAATTTGCAGAACATCATCTATAGTTGCTGGGAATAATGTCAAATGATATGTGCCTTAGCAGCGAATATTACGCTCAAGTTGGACTGATTCGCGATGTTGGATAGGTAAAATTCACGCTAGGAAAGGGCAGTCTACCACTTGATGCTTGTGCGATCTCCCACTGTCGCACTCTCCATCGGATTCTATCTTGAACGTCGTTCGGTCTTTTGTCAGAGATGAGATCCAAAATGATGCGAATGAGATTCAGAACCCTGTGTTGTTCTAGCTCCACGATAACGACCTCTCATGATTCAGATGGTTCAACTGGGTATCCAATTGAGATTCGTGTTTCGCGATGCAGAACAACAGCATTTATAAGCATGAGAGCTTTTGACCGCGTTGCGAACCATCCACAGATGTGTAAGGTATACTGCCTCAGCCGAGCAGGCCTAGTTCAGTTTGATCAGCTCTGATACGACGGTCTCGTGCGGCAGATATATAACTAAGACATCGATGGTATAGTAGTTGTTGCTGAATATTCTAGCACCCAATACGAACCGAATTGCCCACATCCTGCCATACCCTTGAGCTCTACCATACAAGACTGCACGCTTTTTGGTATCTCCTATTTGTGGAGCCACGCTCTGGCTGACATCCACCGATAGCCAAAGCCACACGAGATCTCATACTGGCCTCCCCCTGCCCTATTGGCCTACCAACCAGCCTACTGGCAGCCGCTACTGCTACTTTGGCTCTAAGTGCAGTTGGTTTCCACACAAACTCCGAACAACAAAGCATGAGCTCGCAGATCTAGAGCACCATGTCATAGAAAGGTCTCGATTGCTGGAAACCGAGCAGCTCGATCTGCATGAATCCAACGACTGCGGAAAACCCGAGTAGATAGTCTAGTGTTAAAAGCACCATCTTCTCCATCTGTGTGATATCTTGCAACTCATAACCAGAGAATAGACAACACCTCTCGTGCAAGCTCGACGTGGTGGGCAAGCGGTTAGAGTACTTGCTTGCCAATAGAAGAGCGACACCACCTAGGAGTTTACAATGACATCTGTTGACAATTCATTTTGAGCTGTATCTGTCCAGGATGTTGACTGCCAAGAACAGTGTATCAGCACCAAGTGCTAGATCGTTCTGACTCTTTCAAAGCAAAACGATTAGATTGTATCTTGACTTCCACCGATACTCAGGTTGTAGGGCGATTTCAGATCTGTCAGACCACGTTCTAATCTGACAAAGATGTTAGATATATGACGCATCACGTGGTTTTTGCGATGGAAGCGATCCCACCTCCACTGATGACATATGCTCCCTCATCTCTTCTCTAGAATCGCTTTTAGGTTGAGTCTGCATCCATCTTTTTTTTTCCCCGCTCTGTAACCGCGATCGATACATTGTCCATCAGATAATCCAGTCTCCACACGATCGAAGTCGTCGAGATGTAGCTCAGCCAGGTTATCAAGCAGTCCCTTTTCGACATACATGGTCTGGAAGCCATCCATCGTGGATAAATAACATGTCCTCTGCTTCGGAGGTCTTAGCTCCCTCTATCGTGTACGTCCAAAAGTCATCGTTCACTCCCACTTCTGAAGGATGCTTATGAGCCGAAGGTCAATTTGGAGTTTTACGACGTTTTCGTACCCTATGATCATGAGGTTTTGTCCGCGTCTTGGCGTCGGGCGACGTCTCAAATCATTCAGCTGTAAATTACCAGAAGACTGTAATATATTCCACTCTACCTCAAACCCGTACGATTACTGGCACTCTGATTGCGTAAGACTTGGGAAAGACCGTCATGATCTGAAGTTAGAAGCACAGAGTTCGACTTCACAAGCGGCATCGAACCGCGGATAGAAAACACGACTAAGCCCTATTCTATGAGGAATTCCGTGGGGTTGTAGTATCTCACTACTGATCACTGTCGCATTGTCGTGTTCTTAATCTTCCGGTAACAATTGTAAGATCTCATATAGTAGTGACGACTGATTGCATACAAAGCAACCGAGTTCTCGAGCCAACCAAATCAGTCTCGAACCCTAGACATTCAACATGCATGAGGCTGTCGGTACATAGCAGACGAAGCCTTTTCCATGATGGAGATTTGCTGAGGAGTTCAATGAGTGTTACTATGCATATACAGTGCGGCTCGGATTCCAGTCGCGGGCGACCCACTTCTATGCGACTACCTCCGGAACTACAGGGTTCGAACATTCCCGCAGTAGCCTCTTCTTGAGCTTTGGAAAACTGTTCGCTGAATGGAGTAACCCGAAAGAACTCGCTATGAACCGTCCAATCTCCGAGTCTTCAACGCTTCCCACATGTTTTATGAACAATGTGATCTGCAAGTGAAAGTCGATCTTTTGGTCATCCGCAGAGAGTTGAGCCAAAGTTCCAACATCTGTCATGCGCCTTAGGTCAGAACCCATAGAGAAACTATTTGGCACTATATGCGCAATCTGCATTTCTGCAGAATCTACGGTTGATCGTGACTCGCGGGAGGTTTCTGGTGAAGCCGTTGTGGCGAGTATATGAGGACCTGTCATAGTCCTGCTCTGACCTTGTACAGTCGAAGCTCCAGTTCTGTCATCCTCTAGACTGCTATGGGAAAACACAGTCAGAAGTCGGTGCTTCATGCTTCTTACCATAATAAAATGGAAGCAGCAAGTGGCAAGAAATAGAAGCAGAGTCAATATCGCCTGCACCTTACAAGCAAATCTAGCGGTCTTGCTCTCAACACTGATGAAGATTCCGGCGAGACAGAGCTGCATGATATACAGGCCCACGAAGAGTTGATTGATAACACTCGAGAATATCTCACCATTAGTGCCTGCTGCATTCTCTTTGAATTGGCGTAAGGCTGGCTTTGTTGCCATCAGAAGCGCGAACAATCCTAAGCTGCTGGGCAATAAGGCTAGAGGAGTGATGACTGAATATACTGTAGCTGCGGAAGTTAGCTTGTAGAACCAAGTTCCGATGGATTTCCTGAGCCTACCGATCACTCCCAGAAGCGCAACTGTCGAGTACATCCCTGTTATGGAGAAAGGATCTTGTGAGGCAACCGCGGCAAGATAACGGGGGGTCGAGCTCAAGAAACGGCTCTTAAATGTTCTCTTGAGAAGATAAGCCCATTGCGCAATCATGTCTGCGAACAGCGAAAATCCCTGTAAAGTCAAGAAAGAGATGAAATAGTTACCGGCTTTGGGGAGATTCAAGGCCAGCACTCTGGGTATTGCGGATGGTTTGTTCAGGACTTCAGACAATGTGACTATCAAACCCGACGAGATTGACACTAGCAAGAAAGCTTGTAAGAAGAGGAAGGCCGAGTAGTATCTATAGTACGCTATCTCGGCCTGAGCATGAGTGACATGACAATGCCAAGAGGAAAGATATCGCAGGAGTGACGGAACAAGCGCTACCACCGCAGCGACGAGCAGTTGAGGTACAGCGCCCTGGAGGTATGCCAACGCGCGAGGAGGTATTCGGTTCACCCAGTAGAGCCATGAGATGTTTTGCGTCAGGTCTTCTATCTGACCGAGTGATGCGCTGAAAGTCACTGGCAAGGCGAGCATAACGGACAATCCCAAAGAGAGGACTGTCATGATTATGTTTATCACTGTCCTTTGGGCCCTGGGTTTGCGAGCGTTCAACCAATTGATACGGTCTAGAGCTTCAGACACCGGATAAGTGTGCAGAGGCCAGATCGTTTGCGGCATAACATCACGAACAATAGCCGAGTCTGCTTCGAAGATCTTCAGGATCGCTAGACTGGAGAAATCGTATTCGACATATGGCTTGTCAAGGTACTCTTGCAATCTCTGGAAACAGCGCACCAATCTTTGCCTTGTCCGATTCGAGATCTCTGGAGCTGGGCTGGCGTTGGCTTAGTGCGTTTACTAGGCGGCAGCTTTGTACTGACCTTTCTTGTGCTCTTCTCGACATGCTTCTTTCTCTATCTGAGTTAGTGCTCGAAGGTATGGTTGTACATCGACGAATGGTGTCCTATTGTCTCTCGTGGTATGTAGTCTGACTTGACACGCATATAGCTTATGGAACATGGACCCCATCAAAGCTTTTTCAAGCCTGTTCGGAATATCAGTAACGAGGTAGAAGCGACTAGCCGCGCCAGAGTCGTGCTTGTGTCTTATGTCGACGAAATTTGCAAGCTCGCGACGCGAGAGCAAGCAGAAGAGACCCGTGAACCAGTAAGTCGCAGCCAAATGTGTCCAAAGGCGGCCAGTGTTGCCTTCGATGATGTTCAGGCAACTGAACTTGTCAAGACCATGGATCGAAGAGTCTGAGTGACGATGGACGTAGTTCAACGGCACCAGAAGGGGCACCATGAAGATGGCAGTCAAGCAGAAAATTCTCGTGAGCAGGCGAAGTAGAGCAAAGGGACCTATAGCATCTAAACACGAGCTATCTAAGTCATAGAAGATGGTGTAGAATGATCTAATGTTCCTAGCATCGAAGAACAAGTCAATTCTGCTTGCGCCTGTGAGAATTTAAGAAATCTCACCATTTTCCGCGATATCTCCTGCGGAGGATGACAAACCCCCCGATCTGCACAGCCGCTACGAAGGTACCAACCTGTATAGAGGCCAGGAAGCCATCGAAAGAATTTCCGTAGTCTTGTTGAGCCGATCCGTTACCGATGGCTATGGTGTCGGGATCCATGTGCGTATCACTTGTGTCTCTCGTCTGTGCGCAGTCTAATCGCCTGTACCTAGACTCGCGTGAGATCTATATGTTCGCACTACAAAAGATGGATCTTGTAAGTGTGACAAATCCTTTGCTGTAAACCTCACTTACAGTGACTGACTGTCTGACATGACAGCATCTTCCGCTCAGGGTGTCCGCCTGGCTCAGAGGACTCAAGATTTCACCAAGATCCCGAACATGGTCTCGTCAAAATTATCAAGAATCGTGGTCGCATGTTGGTATGATTGTGTTTATACCGTCGGTGTATTGAGTTCGAACCAATAGAACTGTGGGAATGCGGAGCGTCGGTCTTGACCGATCCTGCCGAAACAATGCTGAGTGTAGACTAGCTCACGTAAATCAGAGAGCAAAATCCGTAGAGATAATGCGCTGAATCAGCATGTGGATCATTGGATGATCGATATGCAAGAATGCATAGAACATTGATTTTGTTTTCATGACAGCGCAGAAAGAAACTCGAACTTTGATCGAACTTGAGTAAGACTTGGTCACGGAGTTCACGATATTGGCCCAAAGCATGATGTGGACACCATGAGATTGTGGTATCGAATCCTGACGTCATGACTACCATTCAAACTTCGTCGCATTTCGAAGCCACGTATGGCTTATTGTAGCTACACTCTATATGCTTTGTCTCTCAAGAGCAGTTTATTCTGTCGAAGCACATTCTCTATTATCGTTCTTAGAGACTAAGTGGATCTCATCGGATTCGCGAGCCGGCGGAGACAGGGGCTCCAGGCTTATGTCCTGCTGCTTTGAAGCAGATCCGAGACGAGGCCCTCTGCCTGAAGTATGGGTCCGGAGATTTCGAAGCAGAACGGACAGTGCGGGAAGTGAAGAGGTGATGATCTGATCGTCCATGTCAGCAAGACATCGTTGCTTACCAGCAGATGGTAGATGTTAAGTCTGTACTTGCCCCGACACAATTCTCCACGATACCCCAAAAGACAAGCATGGTTGAATCTCCATCATCGATCATGGTCTCAATCTGACATACCCGCGCCACGGAGTAAATAGGAGTCAACAGTCCAAGAAGAGTTAACGCGATCGGGCGGACACGTTCTGATTTGGTCAACTGTAGCTTACAAAGCAGAGGTATCGGCAATAGTATCGCGACAACGTTAGTCACAAGCATGGCGATGAATGTGCCATAGGATAAAGGCCTTGTAGCAAGACATTTACCCTCAGTCTGCGGTATCCACGCTCTCTTGATTGGCTGGCAAGAGAGCAGGAAAAGCAGAAACGACACAAGATGGGCTAAGACGATGGAAATTATTCCGAGCCGGAAGATTCGTTGGTGAGTGGAATCAGTCGCACGCTTACGGTACTCCAGAGCCGCGAAGCCTAGGGCAAGATTGTATGCTGCTTTGGCCAGGATGTACGCCAGGTTTTCCACATAACCAAGCTGGAAGAGTCAGTGCTCAGAAGAATGGATAGAGACTG
Organism: Aureobasidium sp. EXF-12298; assembly: GCA_024195555.1. Taxonomy (NCBI): domain Eukaryota; kingdom Fungi; phylum Ascomycota; class Dothideomycetes; order Dothideales; family Saccotheciaceae; genus Aureobasidium; species Aureobasidium sp. EXF-12298. The sequence continues at coordinate 56,477 of SWBJ01000310.1, forward strand.
TGCCTCGGTCTACATACAAGAGTATACAGCTCCAAGTTGGCTTTTGGGAGAAGATCAAATGGCAATCCCAAACCAACTCGCGTCTGAATGATCGCGAGGACGATATATGTGATAGCAAAGGCCTGCATGTGATCAGTCTCAGCTAGCATTGCTCATAAGATCATATTCACATACGGTATACAAGCAAAGATGGTAGTAGCTCAGTCTGCCGTTCTTGTTAATCCGTAGACAATGATATCCTCGCAGAATGACGATCAGTGTCATCAGTGGGGTAGACACCGCGCAAACTGATACCACCATCAGATACTTTGACTGACTAACAACCTCTGGTGATGCGTTGCGAATCCAGCCCATGATTTCGAGCTTGCAATCAATAATCCAGTTTGCATCAGATATGGTGGGAGAAGCTCTCATGGATATATATCGAAACGAGAGAGTGGAATGGTATGTGATTCCTGAGACTCTTGTGGACTTCCGTGATCACACCATCATTTGGTTCTCACGTTATCCACCAGCTCAGTGTGGGTCTTGCACCTCGTATATGAGGAATGCTCAATTTCCCCAAACCTCTACTAGAAGCCATACGGCGTCCATCAAGCACACAGCGCACAATCTTGAAATTCGTGTCGTTGATGCAGCGCTATATGACACTCGCAGGCAGATCACCGTATGCCATAGCCGATTACTGTCTCAATCAAGCTTGGTTCTGATCAAAGTTCAGAAGACCTATACAGTTATGCTATCGACACAATGTGAGGGCTGGAGCAACCAATCGCGAAGCATATTGAGTGACACGGTCTGATAATCTGTCATGGTGAGTTAGACATGATACGCATATAACCATTTTCCAAGCCACGAGCCGCTCAACCACCCTCATGACTGGTCATCGCCGGCCGACAAGATCTACTCACCTGGATGCCACTTGGCGCCTGTGCAGTATTGGTCCATAGCCGAGTGCAGGCAGACAGCTTATCAATAACGAGCATATGTACGATACGCCACATACAGGTGTTCCATGGGTATGCGATTCTATACAAGGCAATGGCGCCTCAGCAAAGAGGATTATCACCTTTGCTAGTTACAGCCATGTCTGCTAGATCCGCCACAGGGCTAGCGAGTTCAAGAGCGTCCGACAATGCTCGTACCATCTCAAGAAGCTGCTGCGCCTCGAGAGTAGCGACAGCCTGCATAGATTCGCCAGCACACTTCAAATACTCTCTGTTCTCTCCACAACTACCATTGAAGACAGACCAGTTGGCTCTTGCGATGAAGCATGCCAGTTGTAGATTCCACACTTTGCAAAAATCTTGCAAAAGTTCCCTTCTCTTTACAAGACGCTCAAGACCTGAGAAGAGAGACTGTGACATGGCAAGATTTCCATATACCCATAGATAGGCTCGCAGGTGTCGGAAGCCCGATATCCTGCTGTCGTACGAGGTTGGTGACGCGGATAGAGAATCCAGAAAGTGGGTCACCGAGTGGAGGACGCCAAGATCCAATGCCATTCCCTAGATATCAAGTGACGGAGATTGAAGCGAAGGCCGGGCGTTCTGGTTGTGGACTGGATGTTGGGCAAGATGCGTAATGATGTATTTAGATTTCGGGCTATGAGAAGTTCAAACAGCTGTAAACAGGAGGCCGTCTCTTATAAGCCATGCTTCCAGGGTCTTCCTGGAAGCTCATCCCCGTAGAATCTCCAAGTTCAGTTTGGAAGACCCCTGTCAAGTCTAGACCAGCAGTGATTATGCCGGTCGCTGACTGTCGCATAATTGGTTGGGTGGTACTGTAAACAAGTCGTAAATTACGAGTTACGAATATACTAACTAAACGACCCGCTGTATGTTCTTCTCGCTCGCTTCTTCAGTCTACTAAGAAACGCGCTGAGATGTTCTCATTAGTCAGACAACCGGCCCTAGTCCCGGTCACAAGCTCGATCTGCCGAGGTGTACAGCCACGCAATGCCATATAGCAGCCGCCGATTCGAGTCACTGGTGCCGATATTGAACCAAGACCGACAGCCTTTCGATCGTGGAAACAACGATCGTTCCTCATCTTAAGAGGCTATACAAACAACATAGTCGCTTTCTCTTTCTGTACACTTCAGCGTTTGGAAGGTTCTCTACATCCAAAAGCGAGGCTGTTGCGTGAGTGGTTCTCAAAGTGTAAGCGACACCTTTCTCAAGCTCTATTCCTGAGTATATGTTGTCGAGAAGTGGGAAAACGCTGATCGGGAAAACACAATAGACAGATCCAAAAAAAGTTGGCAATCGACATGTACACACAACCGTGTATTTCCACTTCCCTTTGCTGTAAAGAACCCAATGCTTGAGCTTCCTGTTTATACATGACATCTTGCCGGGACCGGATGGTCAAACAACCACGCGATTCTGATCTTGTCATACTGCTTAGAGTCGAACCGTCATGACATGACTACTTCATGCAAGGTGAACTCCGCCTCTCTGATGTCAAGGTCGTCTAATGCGTATCATAGAAAGTCTTCCACGCGCTGATGAGAACCAAGACGGCTGCAAAACTATGGCAAGATCTGTAGAACTTTGTGAATCGTATAGAAGTTGATATCATAAGCTTATAGCCTTCGAGCGCTGCCCTTACTCGTCAGCAAGTCACGGGATAGAGCGAGAGCGAGCTCCGACTCTATATACCGTTGTAGATACGCTACTGTCTCTATTTGCAAGCTCCTGACGATGCGATCGAAGACAATCTCCTTAGTGAATTGTCTTAGATCGTGGGATAGGGTAGGAAAAATTTCGCAACGCTCGAGGATCGAGTCTGCCGCGGGGGGAACACCGATGTAATCGATGGCTTCATCGCTCCCCTCGATCTTCCGTTTAGAAAGCTCAACTTTGAGACATGACCTTGACAGATTGCCGTGCTGATTAGGACTTGTCGCTCGGTTCACTAAGTCCTCGATGTGTGACACGCTCTCGAGAATTCTCTCCTCGTTGAAGCCGCCCTCACAAGTACATGAATTCTTCAATAGCTCGAGCGTCGAGATTATGTCCTCCAGCAAGCCAGGTGCCTCTCTGAATGATTTGAGTTTGTCAGAATTCTCTGCGCTCTACAGATGCAGGGCTGAGATCTCGGCTTGAAGCTTGTCCTGAATCAGTTCTGTGCCTTCCAAGAGGTTGATTTTTCGAACTCGTTCGGCTAGATCAGTAGTCTGACCGTCCAGATCCCAGGGTGATTCGTTCGCCCATTTAGCGTAAAGTCTGACGTGCGGCTCCAACTCCTGGACTTCATGAATCATACGGCCCAAGCGCATCCCTATCAACATCTGAGAAGACTTGTATGGGTGATTGTTCGCGATATTCAAGACATCAATCGCCTGTTGATCCATGTGTTCACAGGCTTTTCACTGTCTTCTCACACCGGAAGGTGTCCTAGAAACTTTGCGATGGGCCAAGAACGTGAAAGCTCTTTCTAAGAATTCTTTTGGTTACATAGTTCTGGCCCTCTTCGGCAAGCTGGTGAACAACATGGTTCGATGCATTGATGATCAGTGTTCAGCTACTTTGACGAATCCGCGCGACATCGTTGATATCGATGGCCGCCCTCGAAAGATTTCTATCCATCACGCGTGGTACGATGCAACATGAGGTCATGAGATGTTCATCTCATCAGTTCGGTTTTACCATATCCCATGACGGACAGACTAACGGTATTCTGTTCGCGAGTTGTCGTTTCCGAGCTCAATACCAGCCGGCTGTTGACAGATTCGATTTTACGTAAGACTCTATCAGATCCCCTTTCTGGCGAAAGCCAGCACAGCGGCTCTGTAGGACTATCCATGAGCTGACTTTTAGAAGCATCAAGATGAGATAGAGCTAGAGCACAACAATACTCGATGCCCGACACAATAACACCCCTCAGCTGAGATCCTCAGCGACGCTGGAACGGTGTCGTGCTATGAACCTCAACTCAACATAACGGAGAATCAGATAAAGGACGACAGAGGCTATAAATCCGACCAGGATCGCGAGCTAGTGCAGGAAAAGTCAGTAGTGGATATGTAGTTAAGAGACAATAACTTACG
>SWBJ01000311.1:0-60491 GCA_024195555.1 Aureobasidium sp. EXF-12298
GATGATCTTGGCCATCTCGGGGAAGTGCCAGCCGTACCATTCCTTGACACGCATAGCGTAGGTGTTCAGCTCCTTGTCCAGGTCGTCGAGCAGGGCAATGGCCTGGATGATCATGGTGTCAACCTTGTCGGGGGAGAACTTCAGCTTGTGGCGCGAGAGCGAATGCGACAGACCGAGAGACATGGTGGAGATGTCATCGGGCATGAGACCGGGGATGAGCGAAGGCAGGTGCTCACGGATGGCACGGTAGACGTCGTTGGTGGATGAGTCGGCGATGCACTCGATTTCAAGCTTGGGGAGCTTGGAGATGGATTGACCGAGCTTGGGGTCGGCAACGGCAAGCTGGACCTTCTTCTCGTCCTTCAGGGTGTCAAGCAGCGAGGCGAGCATGGGAGTGACCTTGCCATCGGTGAGAGCGGCAGCCTCCTCGAGGGCAGCGGCGGCGCTGTCGAACTTCTGGAACTGCTTGAGCTTGAGCCTGGAGATACGGATTAGTGAGGGCTAGTGATATCAAAGATTGGCGAATCGTACAGGCCAGCGGCACCCTCAGCGGTGGCAGCCTCCTCGTGGATGTCGGTGCGCTTCAAGAGCTTCTTGTCCTTGGACTTGAGCAGCGCATAACCGGCCGAGGTTTCTGTGAGGATGAAAAGAGTCATCGTGTCGGCGGAGTCTCAGTCGTCGTGATGAAGATTGTCGAGGGTCGCTAGAAAAGAATAGACGCGACACAATATTCTGATGGGCTCGACGAGCTTTTTTCCAAGAAACCGCAAGTCTGTTGCAAAACTTCGAGAACCAAAATTTCGGCGCTAGCGTCCAGCCAGGGCGAAGATTAGCCGAGGATTCGTAGCTTCGGTCTAAGCACAAGTCGACAAGCTGCTGTAACCATGCAGCCATGATTGTTCAGTTCTGATAATCTAATCTGGCGAGGCTCGGCCTCTGTCCATACACATCTCCTGGACTTCGCACATACACATTCCTGGTCTCTGCCTATACGCATCCCCCAATGGCGGCTCCGGACTATTTTGCGCGCAAGCCGTCCTACAACCGCTCTCGCTCTGGCCTGGCCGTTCCTGGTGCCACTACCCCGGCTTCACCGCACACTCCGCTGTTGACGCGCTCTCTCTCGAACCAGCTTGCCTCGCCTGGTGCTTCGTATCGTGCCGACGACGACACTCTGCTTTACGAGCTTGGTTCAAGGTCCTTCCGTGCTGGATTCGCTGGTGACTCCGCTCCGAGATGCATCATCCCTTTTGGCCCCGACCAACTACGCCGCCTGAACGACTTTACCACATCATCCACCGCTTTGCGCTCTGAGAATGACTGGGCAAAAGATTGGGAGTTGTGGGATCTGGATATCCGGAACATGAACCTCGGTTTGATCGAGGACAAGATCGAGCGTGCCGTTCGGACTGCTCACACCAACTACCTCATGCTGGATCAACGACCTCGCAAAGTCTTTCTTGTTCTTCCCTCCGCTTTGCCACATCCACTCATCTCTCTCACTTTGAATGTCGTCTTCAATGCCTTCCAGCCCACCACTGTTCAACTATGGACACCCCCTATTCTTTGCGCCGTGTCTGCCGGTCTGCGCTCTGCCTTGATCATCGACATTGGTTGGCACGAGACTACCGTCACCGCCTTGTACGAGTATCGTGACGTTTTGCACAAAACATCAACTCGCGCCGCCAAACTGCTCACTCGAAACATGGCCGACACTCTACGCAAGCACGCTCCTTCTTCGGGGCCTCTTCCCTTCGACATCGCTGAAGATATAGTCACGCGCATGGCTTGGTGCCGTAACTCACCCGACCAGCACTCCGCCGATAATGTCACTCTGCCTCTCGGTACCTCATCATCTGAAGTCCCCTTCAATTGCCTTGCGGACCCGATCGAGGAAGCCTTCTTCTCCACACCCCTCCCGCTTGAGCAGATTGATGATCACGATCTGCCTCTGCATCTTCTGGCCTACAAATGTTTGCTATCACTCCCGTTAGATGTGCGCGCAATCTGTGTATCGCGCATCCTCATCACTGGAGATGTTAGCGATACGCCAGGCCTCAAACCTCGTCTGTTACGTGAGATAGACAGCATAGTTAACACCAAAGGGTGGGACCCAGTCATGAATTATGGCTCAGCTACAGGGAAGAGACAGCAAAAGGTACAGCAACAGACGATAGCTCTACCGACTAGGATCAAGCCACCTGACGCCAGCGACCCAAACAAGCACGTAGCTCCTCAATCGGATGAGCAACCCTTGGCTCGCAGTGCGCCGCAAGAACGCGATGAGGTTGCAGAAAAGCTCCAGCGCGAAGTGCTGAAGCGTGGTGTCACGGTACAAGGCGAAGTGCGCGGAGTTGAGACGTTAGGTGCTTGGGCAGGAGCCTCGCTGATCGCTAGTCTCAAGGTGGATGCTGCATTTGAGATCAAGAGGGACGACTTTTTCAAGAACGGTCTGAATTCATTGGGTCACACGTTCTAGACGCAGTCCAGTGGTCGACAGGACGATGATTGATTGTTCAAATGATACCCCGACACATTGAAACCGTGTTCAGTCTTAGTAAGATGGATAGTGATATTCAGTACTCCGAGTAGGATAATTCAAGTTTACCTCATTTGTGCAGTGTTTGCATCCATGGAATAAAGTTGAGTCGAAGAGGACAAAAATACTGTCCTTGGCTGCACGCGCTAGCACGCGGACAAAAGAACTGGCTATGTGAGATCACCCGCCAGAGTGACCACCGCTCTTTCCACAAAGCACACTTTACGTGAACATTGACAAGAACCTCTGTGGTTCCTGTTGTCTACCCAGTATGCTTTCGTTCTTCAGAATCGTAACGCATGCCAAACCTTTGGACATCTGGCAACACGTCCAACCACTACGATTCTTTTCCGTTTCAAGCAGACGAGGAAGTACGTGGTCGAAGGATCCTACGGAAAGGAGGGAGCAAAGAGACAGACATAACGCGTGGCTGCGAGAAAGATATGCTCAGGACGCAGTGTACAGAGAACGGCGCCACGAAAACAGACGAGCGTACGTACAAGCGAAGAGCGATTCCGAAATGCGTGACTACAAGAGACGGGACGCCTTTCGGAATTGGGTCTTTCGTGGGTTGAGAAGCGGTGCTGTGCGTACTTGGCGGACGCACACGCCAGAGTATAGCTCAGTCAGAGAGACCCGCCTTTGCTCTGAGTGCGGCTTTTATCATCACAAGACGTTGTGGTGGAAGCGAAAAGATAGACATGGTGTATACGATGTACGTATACCTTCCGCTGCCATGCACAGGACGCAAGACCGGTGTTTTGGCCGACATTGATCTACCCAGGAATACTGACTTCGCCGTCTGTCTGCAGTGTAACGGTTGCTTTATGAGCGACTGGTCACGAGTGCATCCAATCGGCTATGAACATCTGACTTTCGCAAAGAAACCAGCCAAGGGCAAGCGGGAAACAGAATCACCTTCGGATGAGGCATCTGATCACGTCGAAGCTCCAGCAGGATCGAAACCTTGAGCAGGACTGGAAAGAGACTGGAAACGAGTCAACATGGTCTGGACTCCTGGAGCGTTTCCTTCACTCAAAGCTACAGCCTGCTGGACACCATCGCTGTCGGGGTTCGTCAGGCTGGTACGATGATTCGGACTCATAACTTTTGCAAGTGTGCCTCCGTGTCGAAGAGATCTCAGATCTACCACATATGCTTCACTCGAGTACGGTGTACAGTTGTTCACCGCAAGGGACTCGTCACGACACGGGACTCTATCAGGACTTTTAGTCTCTCAACATCGAGATACCGATACCCAGAACGCATTAATCTATATCGGCACTCCGGCCACTCAAAAAGGATGAATTACCAAGCCATCTCCATACCCTTTGCGTGCCTTCATTTCCAGACCAAAGTATTCTGGCATGCCGAATTTCGTCTGGAACAAAGCGACAAGTTCTCCAAAGGGCATGTTGTAACGCATCTTCACCTGAAGATTCCTCTCTGGATAGCCCCAGCCGTTTAGCACGGTCACCCGGATTGTGATTGTGGGGATTTGAGGCTCCTGGCTGAGGGCGTCAGATGTAGTGGTCTGCCGAGTGTTAATTTTCTGACAGTATTGGTGGATTCTAGACTTACTGTGAGGACAATGGTTTCTTCGTCTTTGAGGGGTGGGGTGATCCGAACATAGTGTTGTGTCGACAGTATTGCTGAGCTTGATGCATAAGAGTGTGGAGGTGGAGACACTTTTGTATCTCTGGCTCAGCTGAGAACATGGCATGAGGTGGAGTCTTCGTCATCATCAAATGCTTGAGTTTGTGATTGTCAACGGAACAAACATGTGAAAGTAGGAAGTGTCGTACTTTCTCAATCTGAGCACAAAACGAGCGAGAAAAGACAGACTCCAAAGCTTTCTGTGTCCTTGGATAACAGTTTCACAGCAAGACTTTTCTACCTATGTCTCTTTCCCGGCCAGCGAGTCTATACCTGTTCCGAGATGAAATCACATAAGTTCACAGAGCATACGAGAAAGGCTCAGGCGTGGGTCATGTCATTCTGGAATCTGCTCATCTGCTCGCCTACTTCCTGCAGTAACATACGCTGGACCAAACTCAACACATAGATCGGATGGATAAATTTGCGACAAAAGTGAATGTTGAGCATGCCTGACTGTCCGACGTACCGACATCGACTGGTCAGTGTACCCTCTATGATCCAGGACTCTTCGCGCTCGTCGTTGCCGAAATCACATCAAATGGAGTTCTCGTCGCCGCCAATCACAGTATTGTCATGTCCAATGCCTGAGTACCACGCGGGTGTTCAAAACGAAGGACTGTGTGATCCTCTAGTCCCAGCTGCGCGCACAAACATTCAGTATACAAGTGAGCTGCCTTTGGCAGGGAGGAACGTACAGAAGCAGGTGTATCACTGTTAAAGATCATTCTGTGCCCCGACTTGTCCTGAAGCTCGTGGAGTCCATCGAAGCGAAGTTGGAAGAGATCTGTCCCCTGGTATTTGGTCTTGAGCAATGCGGCAACCTCCCCGAAAGGCATGTTTGTTCGCATTTTGATTTGCAGCCTCACTCCGTTGCCGTAACAGTCTACGTCCATAATGACTACGACTGTAGGCTCTTGGGTTTCCCATTTGTTTAAGCAGTGAGTGATGGTCTCCCAACAGTCAGTTCTTTAGAAATCTTTGCGAGCATTGACTTACTGATCCAGGAGTCATCATACCCGTTGACGAGACGGTGATGGTCTCGTCGTCTTCTAACGATTGGTCTGTTGAGTTGTTCATGCTGCTGGTCCCCTGTCCGATGATGCGCAAGACCGTGGACGCAGAGACACTCTTATATCTGTCCGCCAATTCAGAGACTGTCTCAGTCTTCTTTCAAGAGGTGGGGTTGCTTTCATCAAGGTTTCATTGTGAGTATGAAACCAACACCAGCGTCGTACGACTACATGAACCTTCTAGCAAAGTCCATACTAGTCGCGTGTTGCTCCTGTTTATCTCCTCAACACAAACATCGCCAATAAAAGTGTCCCGAGTTGAAAAGGATATCTCTCATCTGCGGAAATACACAACATGATCTCTTTCTATCTCGAAGAATATCCTACCTCAACCATGAAGACGAAGACAGATGACATCGGTTCCCTTTCTGAAAATGGCATGCAAGATACTCTGGAGACTGTCTTTGTAGGCATCCCAGGAGAATATCCTTCAGAGGATGGTGAGCCTATCAATGCCCTAGAGAATGCTCATGGTTCCTCTTCGTTCAACGCAGTCGAAGTAAGTACACACCTCAGTGACAGCGTGCAGATGAACACCTACTAATCATTAAGCAGCCACAACACGACGATTGGGTCGATGTCAATACTCCAAGCCATTCCTCGGAACAGTCTGGGTCACATCCCTCGCATGAAAATCCAGCTGAACTAAGAGCCAGTTACTACGAGCATCTGATCAAAACCGTTGCAGCAGAGAGGGACTCTGCCAATAGCAGGTGTGAGGAGGCAGAAGCTGCCACTCGCACAGAGAGCGAGCGCTTCGAGGAACAGATATGGTTTGCCGAAGCCGCCGCGCAGTCTGCAAGAGTCCAAGCCAATCGGGAGATGGCCAGATTCCGGAAACAAGCTATTCAAGACTACAAAAAGATGCAGGCTGCCAGAGACAAAGCACTGCAAGACCTTTCGGAAGCAAAAGCACAACTCGCCGCGATCGACAAGCGAGAGAATGACCGACCTTCTTGCCAGGATTGTCGCAACCTCGCAGAAGAAATCATCAAGGAAGCTTTGAAAGTCAAGGATCTAGAGGCTGAGATGGAACAGCTCGATCGTGATCTTGAGATAGCTCAGGGATTGATCACAGGATACAAAAACTCATTTGCTATCACTGATAAGATAATCAACAAGCAACACGCAGAAATTGCTGAGCAAAAGGCAGAGATTGCCGAGCAGAAGGCGGAAATTGCTCGCTTGAACGCCAAACTTGCTGAGCTGCAGGAAGTGCCAGAGTCCTCGCCGGGCGACGCTAGAGAAGAGGAAGACCTTATTGAAGAGTTAATCCAGCCTACCGATGGCATCGAGCACTCCACTTCCGACCATCCGCTCGTCATGCGCATCGTCGTTTGGGTAGGTGGAGAACATGGAACAGATACCGAACTCGCTCTTGTCAAGATGAAACCGGACACATGGTTCAAAGCAGTCTTGGAAGACTTGCGTGGTCATCATCCACTAAAGGCCCTGAAGCAGAAGAATACTGGGAGATGGATCTTCGAGACTGATACTCCAGCTCATGTGAGTAACCTTTTGTTCTTTTGCGGTCCATACTTGTATGCTAACAACCTTCAGCTGGGCGTAAAGGACGGAGAGGAGTTGGTGTTCATCCAGCAAGCCGATGAGCCAATGTACATGTTGGATACAACCATCGATGGCGCGGAGTGTTGGAGAGGTAAAGACAGCAGAGTTTGATGGGGGATCCTGGTAGATTTCAGAGCATGTTATGCTGAGAGAGGCTGAGGGTCATCTGGACAGATTGTCGACGAGCGGAGTGGGTCATGGGTGGCGTTACGGTTTGATATCTTTACTAAACAATAATAGTCAGTATCCATCTATCATGTGAACCAGAATGTGATGACATATTTGGAAGGGAGGTTGAGACTCTGTGCCAGAGAGGCTGTTATGTCGAGGCCCTGGTCTGAGCTAATTGAATATCGTCCAACGAAACAAATACTGCTGACTGTCTTATAGTTCGTGATGGCAGTCAAGTTGAATCGTGTTGAGAGCTTGGATGTAGAAGAAGGGAAAATTTGAGAGCAAGAGTGACGGCCGCCGTTCGTATCGTATTGGGAAGCTGTGACTGACGAACTTGCTGTGTTTCGAGGAATAACGTACATGATGGGAAGGAACATCCAAGACTTACACGCGTCAGCGTTAATGACCAAAAGTAAAATTACATACCGCTATCTAGGCCTCGCGACACGGGTATACAGTCTATAGAACAAAATTTCGACAACAACAACATATGCGACTATTTACAACTCTCCCCTTTCCCTTCTTCTCGGGCTAAATCGATATGCATCAACCTTTGAGGTCGCCCTTGAGACCACCCTTGCTACCATGTGCGAATCTGTAGATAAATGAGACGGTCACAGCAGCGAACAGAAGCACACACAATGCGCTGGGGCCCCATTTGTCGTGGTAGGTGATGGCGCGACGGTTGCGGATCGATTGCACACGGTAGAGGTATAGTCCCATGCTGTAGCAGATGGCGAACAGGGCGACAATGGTGAATGCCCAGGCGGAGGCCAAGGCGGCGGTGTCACCAAAGTTGAGGAGGGTAGCGGCGATACTGCCGATAATGATGCTGAATTCGAGCTGCGGCGTGTGTTAGTACAATTGAAGAAGCGGAAAATTAGATGGAAATGCTCACCCATGACAAGAACGTGCGCTCAGCTGCGAAGAAGACCTTGGGCTCGACACGCACTGGCACGTGAATCTTCTTGCCCTTAGGAGCCTTGTAACGCTTCTCACGGGTTTGGTCATTGTTTCTGGCGCTAGGAATGCCCATGGAAGCATCTCCGTTCGAAGGCATAGCGGTAGGCTTGGGTGTGGGTGCAGCAAGTCTGAAAGCGGTCGCCAGCTTGTCACCAACCTTGTCAGCGTAATGCGTCAACAGCTTACGACGGTATGTCCAGCCGCCAATACGCTTTGCCTGCTCGAGATCATCGTCCTCATCGTCACTGTCGTATAGTGGGTAGTCGTCTTCGTCAGCGGAAGGTCTGGCGGCCAGACGCTCTTCCTCGTCCAGCGAGTTGGGGTCGGTGCCACCGTTAGTGGTGCCATAATCCATACGCTGAGCGACCTCGTGCTGCTCAAGAGCATCTCTGGCTGCTCGTAGACGACGGTAGTTTTCGTCGTCACCATTGGGCAGGTTAGCAGCATCTTCCATCTCGTCATCGGTATCATCGTCCATCTGCCCGCTAGTGGAGATATCTGTACTTTGGCCAGGACGTTCGATACCGAAGCGGTGTGAGACAGGCTTGCGAATGTCGACATCCATCTGGGGCATCCAGAAGGGCAGTAAATCGATACGAGTAGGGTTCAGAGTTGCGGTACCATGGATGAACTTGGAGAACTTGGGCACAGCTTCCACCAAGTGGGATGCGACAAGCTCACGGATCCAATCAGGGGGCTGTTGGCCAGCCTGTGTCTGCAGCTTAACCTCAAGGACAGCGTATGGGAAGCGTTCGACATCCTCTGCGGGCAATTGGCTGAAGGGCCAGTCGATGCCGATGTCCATGCGGCGCCAGTTCTTACCAGTACGTTCACGTCCATCAAGGTTGTCCTCACGAGTCATGGTCAACTCGGTATCGAGCGAGACACGGACACGAGCATCGCCAGGCAATTGGAAGGCAGTACGGTTGTAGAAAGAGCGGGTGACAGGTTCCAGCTTGCGTGTGATGACACGGTATTGGACCTCTCTGGCGAGTTGCTCGAGGTCGGCGATCTCCTTCTCGCTCTTCTTGCCATCGCGGCGCATCTTCTCGAAGGCCTGCTCGACGGTGTAGTCACCACGCATGAAAGCGTTGACATTCTTCTCCTTGATTGCGAAACGAGCCTTGACTGACTTCTCGCCGGTCCAGTCTTCTCTGTGTGTCTTGCGCTCGACGAAGATGGTGTCGACGTTCATATCACCATACCATCTCAGACGGATGGCTTCTGCGCCCTCGGTTTTCTTCAGACGACCCTCGTAGAGTTCCCAGGTATCTGTGTTGTCATAGTAGATGGACGAAATGGCCGAATCCTTGATCTCAAACTCCTTGCTGGGGTTGAAGACCAAGACAGGCAAGTGCTTGAGGATGATGAGTTTGAGCTCGGTGATGTTGTCGGGGTGGACCCAGTACTTTGTTGTCTGACGAACGAAGTTTTGCTGACCTCCTCCAGCGGACGAGTCGCCTTTTGTGGGGTTGCCGCGCGTGCGGACTTGATCGTAGAGCTGTGACAAGCTGACAATGGAGGCGTCATAGTTGTCTTTGAAGAAGGGCTTTGCATTGAGACGAGCAGCAAAGAGGGGCCTTAGCTGCTGATCAGGATAGAGCTTATCGTGCTTCTTGATAATCTTCTGGAAGCCCGTGTAGTTGAGCTGGGTGAACTTGGCCAGGTCGTGTACGTCGGCGATAATGTCTGACAGATCTTCCTCGAGCATTGCAAAGTCCTCCTCGCTGGGTACCTCGTTATTGGACTGCTCACCCTCTCCTTGTTGTAGAGCGGCCTTCGCACGAGCAATGACGTCTGTGACTTCGCGTTCACTGATCTTGATGCGACGCTGGATCTCACCGCTCTTGACCTGCTGGAAGTTGGAGACCTTGTCTAGCTCGGCCTCGAGCTCGCGGTAGAAGCGGGTTTCGTGTTCGTCGGTCCATGTCGTGTCGGGAGCGTCGGGGTTCTCGGGGGTCGACTTTGACTGCAGCTCGGGCTGGAGGAGTCTCTTAAGCTCGTCGTAGGAGATGTAGTAGTAGTACCAGTCCTTGATCAAGGAGCTCTGCAGCTGCTGGCCGAACCTGTCGAGCTGGGTCAACTGTTGTTTGCATGGGGTGGGGCGGGCTGGTAGCCGTCTTGTGTTACGCACTTCATGATTGTCTCCTGGTCGCGCGCTTCCTTGCAGCAATTTGCGGTTGGGGGACAATTGCTTTGTCTTGCAGTACAGCTCCCTTGCAGGATTGGGATGCCAGGCTCTTGAATTGAAAAATCGTGGACAAAATGCGCAATGCCTTCTTGACGAATGAATCAATCCTCTCGGACTGCTTGTGTCTCTAGCCAATCAGCGCTCGCACGTGTTCTTCGAGACAAGGCCGCCTTGCTGACTCCCGCTCTCCACTATTTCCTGCCTCCGAGCGTCATCAAGACAACCACAACCAAGCAGTGACATCCATTCATATTGCATCTCTATACAACTTCACTTTTGAAAATGCACAGTTTTTGTTCGTATCACAGATTTTTCATTTTCTGCAATTTTTATCTTGTCCACCTTATCCATGATCCCATATCAAGCAGAAACCAGTCCTTGCCTTGTCTAGTCGTACGAATTCGTTGCCCGATGACCATCCGATCATCCCATTTCCCTTTCCGAATTCTACATCATATGCCAATCCCCATTCGTTAATCACATTGGTCAAACTAGCCATTCAATGACTAGCATACTTAAGAAGAGTAGGTGGCGTAAGTCTGACCGAAGGTCGAGGGCTCGGTACCGCTGATGAGGGCGCCGTCAGAAGCCATGAAGTAGCTGTAACGCTCGACGAACGACTGGCTGTCCATCCAGGGCATGACATCCTCGAGGAAAGTAGAGATATCAGCGTTCGAGGGGCTGCCGGTAGGGGCAAACTCAGTAACCCAGACAGGCTTGCCGCCAGCAACATCGGTGGCGTTCTGAACGTGCTCCTTGAAGTAGGCAGTGTTGGAGGCAGCGTCATACCAGTGAATGGTTACAAAGTCGACCTGGCAGCCATCACAAGCCTCGAGGAAGGCAGCGAGCCAGTTGAGGCCCATACTGCCTTGTCCGTTGGTAACGGCAGGAGCACCGAGCTTGGCCTTGCCAGCGAAGGGCATCATCCAGGTCTTGTAGGCGGAAGCGGCGTCCTGGGGAGACATGTTGGCTTGGGATGTCATGTCGGGCTCGTTGAAGGACATCAAGTGAGTGGCACCGTTGGCGATGGCGCTGGTGGCGCGAGTGTTCCAGACATCAGTGTGGCTCAGGCCCCAGAGGAGAGGGACGTAGTTGAAGCTGCTGGACAGGCCGGCGCTGTCAGAGTCCCAGTTGTAGCCCCAGCTGACGTGGGAGCTGTCTTCGAAGCAGGTCATCAGGGAGGCAGTGTTGTAAGCAAGACCACGCTTTCCGGTGCCAGTGCTGCTCGATGTGGGAGCAGCTGAAGAAGTGGTCGAGGAAGCCTTGGCAGACGAGGTGACGACGACAGCAGAGGTAGGAGCAACTGCGATAGTGGAGCTGGTGCTGGAGCTGGTAGAAGTCGACGAAGGAGCGACGGAAGTGGCGCTGGTAGGTTGAGCAGCAACAGTTGAAGTGCTGGCAGCAGCAGTTGAAGAGCGAGTCCACTTGCGGTCAATCAAGCAGCTGAGTGGCGTCCAAGCTGGCGGATGGCAGCGTATCCTGAATGGTGTTTCGTATGACATTGGGTTGATCCATCCCTGACCGACTCCACGCTAATACGTCTTCCTCAATTCTAAGAAGCGTTGCTCTCCCTGCACTCTCGATACCTTGCGCGATAGATATCCCTTCGCCAGATCCAGAATGATCAGTGATCGTGTTTATTTGGCCAACAAGTTCAACACTTGGCGCCTCTAGCAAAGTCCATACACCAAGCCAGGCCAAATCTGAAGCAAAATTTCGGTTACCACATCGTTGGAGCATCTTCCGAAGCCTTCCAAAAGTATGCGCAAGCTTTTGGGCAGACCACAACACACCCCAACCACTAACCTTCTTTACCAGACGCTCGAAGTAGTGGTCAGCCTTGAGATCCAGATTTTCATGATTTGGCAGTCCTTCAGCCGCAAAGTGGAGCTTCACGAGAACGATTGCTGTGTGTGTTATTTGAACAAAGTATGATGTTGGGAGGGCGCGTATCAGTGATATGTCCAGAGACAAAAAGGCGTCAAGTAAGTTGTGAGCGGCTGTAAGGCACTCTGTGAACCTGAATGCACTGATGGTGATTGTAGGTACCCTGTCTCGAGGATAGGAACCGGTCGTTGGCACCGCAGTCATTGCCAATTCGTGGATGTAGAGCATCGACAATTGCTGAGACAATTTTAGTGAGTCTGCCTTAAGTCAGCTACTGATTCATTCAATACGAAGGGCTGGCAGATACCATTCCAGATGTTCAACCCAGAAGACCACTCGGCAAGCTGACGCCTGGCAACTCTATGAGTGATCTCAATTGCAGTAGGACCAGAAGCAGATGAGAGTTGTGTTTCAAACTCCTCCAGAATGTGCTGCAATCTCACATGAGTGCACAGCACTTTGTCAGATGTACTCAAAACTTCCAAACATTCATCCATATGCCGATTCCATCGCATGATATTCGGTGTCTGTAGCGCCATCGATGCACTGCTCTTCATTAGCATGCGTTCTTGCGACAAATCCATGATATGTGTACCTTGAGCAAATATAATAGCAAGCTAGCCACAGTCTCCTTACTTCAAGACTAGTCCATTGGTTGCCTTTGCCCATGCCCATGACCATAGCCATGTTAGCAGCAGCATGACTGATCTGGAAAACATCCATTTGTTCTCCAGTTTGTGGAGCCTCCAGATCTTTATGCCAAACTACTGAGATGATGATAGCTTGTAGCAGAGATACCCTGTATAGATTGGTATCAAGCAAGCAAGTAGAGTATACCTTCACGAGGAGCCTTCGAAGTTTTCGCGAGATTTGAGTGTCATAGAAGCCATCGCCTGCTGCGTCTAGGATGGCGAGGAGTAGGGTGGGTGTAGTTCGGAGCATGGCTTCTGCAGTCGCATGCGGACGAAATGCCATGAATGGGAAATGTTGCAGCATGTTTTCGATGAAATGGCTGAAGATCATGCTTGTTGTTTCCTCGTTGATGGTGTCGCGAATTGATTGCTCAATGCGAGCATTCGAATACTCGTTCGAGATAACGGAAGAAGAATCTCCAGCTGTGTTTGTTTCCAAGGAAGTAGTCGCTGGTTGTGGCTCAAGCGTGGCCGCTCTTTCCGCAGAAGTGGCCTGGGTCGCAGAAGTACTTCCATCTCGATCTTGCAAAACTTCGGACAAAAGATTCAGTCTTGCCTCAACATCATCGATAGATCTGCTATCGACTCGTTTCTGTCTTTTGTTTGACTCTTCGCGAGGTACGCAACGTCTGTTGAACTCGCTACAACGTACACACGGCTGATCATCATGTGGTCTTCTGCAGCGAACTTTCGAAATACGACATGCTTGACATGCTCGAGTTGCTCTCGATCGATCCTGGTCGCCCGATGCCGCCTGTTCTGGGATCATTGTAGTATGTGACTGCATTACGCGTCTTGATGTTGAAGAAGCCTATCGTGTTCGACGCATTCGGACTCCATCATATAGACCGAATTCTCACGGATGATGCTAAGGAAGTGTTAAAGACTTGTCCATTGATCAGATTGAGTCCTGACACTGATCAATGTCGCTGATGTTACTAAAAGATGTCCAGGAAGCGCGAGGTGTTCGCGACGGGTGATCTCTTTATATCCGGGCTATTTCCGATAGCGTCTACCGATCTACACCGACCTTCGCACAAAGCATTCAACAAGATTCTGTATACCATCAATCATGAATATCGGTGTTACGTATTATACTCTTACATAGCACGGATTGTGTAGCGCTCGGTGGATCTGCGAACCTTCCGTGATCCCCACACATTAGCTCATGCTATATGCCAGCGAACTGTGCTGCAGCTCTAAGCGCCGTGTCGCACAATGATGAGACGCACGATAGCCGCTTGGTAAGTTTTAAACCATGGCGGCTATCAGAAGACCCAAAGAGTATGAGACCTAGCAGTCGCCCTCTATTTCCTAGATGCGACAGCAACCGCCACGAATCGATTCGAGCTCGCACTTTCTCGAGGACTTAGCCTTGGATGTTCTGAGGCCTGTCAACATGAAAACCTCTAGCTCATCAGTACTCATTCTTGTTTTATTTGCTCTTGTACGATGTTCATTGCAACAATGTTACAACATGGACGGCAGTATCGCAGCACACCACATCGCATGTACTGAGTTCGCCAGTGCTCCCGACGCGCTAGTGCCTTGCTGCGAGCCTGGTAGAACTTGTCTACCGAACGGGATGTGCTCAAGTTCTGAGAATGACCCAAACCTCGAAAGAGAAAGTTGCACGGATAAAACATGGAAATCTGACAATTGTCCCAAGTTCTGTGGACAAGGTAAGCTGTCTTAGATACTGCTGCGTAGCCCGAATCTGATTGTGATACAGACGATAAGAATACCACGATATTTGATTGTACTAAGATGACTGGAATGACGAAGCAAGCGAACATGAATGCCTACTGTTGCGCTGCAGATAGTCCTCAGTGTTGCGACTATCAAAATCTGATGTTTTCCGCACCTGATTTGATCGTTGCTGCGAAGCCTGCCTCGAGCTCATCATCGTCGTCACCTTCCCCCTCAACAAGTTCAGCGATATCTTCTTTGACTGCTACCACAGCCACTCAGTCGACAACCGAGTCATCATCAGCATCTTCAAGTCTGGCAGCTGCAGACAAGCCAACCACTTCTCCAGGCTCGTCAGCTTCAGACACATTGTCTACACCGTTGTCCTCAACCCTCGTATCGGCTGCCAGTCTGCCCTCAATCGTAGTAGCCGCCACTACAACACCCCTGCCAAAGTCCCCAAATACTCCAAAGGACTGGACAGGCGTAGAGATCGGAGCCGGCATCGGTGCCGCAATCCCTCTACTGATCCTTGTAATCATTGGCGTTCTCCTCTGGAACCGCCATCGTCGTCATGCAATGCATAAACTACTTGCATCTGAGGACGGTGCTTCGTCAAGGATTACACGCGATCCATCAATACGAATGAGTATGCCCGCCTACTTGAAGGCACACGAGGCAGATAGTGTTCCGCAACATGAACTAGATGCTGCTCGTGGAGTTGAGATGCCGGTGAGAAGCCCAAGAGAGTTGCCGGGCTCGGAAGGAGAGAGGCATAGACGGCATTTGTATCAATCTGGAAGCTCTACTCACCCGTTCGAGCTGGGTTAGAAAGTATAGTGGGAACACAGAGGCCTAGATTATTGTACATATGACAGACATTCTTACAAAAAAAAAACTCGTTCTGAATACGAGAAACGCTAGTTGATTTCAGGGTCGCTCCTTCCTTCAGCTATGGGAGATCTATTCTATAACCCGCCTGCGGCCCAATATCCGTATCATACAACAGGAGAATTACAGCATCGACCTCAGGCTTGAAAGCTCGGGGCTCACAGCCTCCTTACTCTTCAAAGTGAGTACAGCAGCCTTCTGCGCAATATCGACCAGCTCCTCAATCTTTGCATCCTTGCCTCTCTTAGCAAGGCCAGCAACAATAGTGCCCAGAAAAGTATCTCCAACACCGTTGACACTGACAATGTCCTTCTCATCAACCTTCTCGGCAGCAGGGAAGAGACGCATATAGACACCTCCAACGCCAGACGACTCCTCAGGCAGGTTGAAGCAGCGACTGAGTATGTACGGCGAAGATGCAGGATCTTGGAGACGCGGGTCGCCAGCAGGAAGAATTTGAGTAAGGAGTACACCATCTGCACCGAGCTTAACGCATATCGTAGGGATGAAGGGTAAGAGTTGAATAGTTTGTTGTGGAATACCAGCATCGACGAGAGTAGAGTTTGTTGCCATGGTCATCGCCACACGAGCGCCTGTGGAAGGAATGCCCAAAGCGTCAATGACTGCCCACCAGTCCTGGCGTTCAAAGAAGCCAAGCGAGCTGGCTGCTGCGTACATGGCGGAGAGCTCCATAGAGTTGGGAGTCGATAGATGTATCGACGCGTTGGGGAAAGTTTGTAGAGGGGTTTGTCGAGGGAGTTGGAAGATTTTGGTAGCCTTTGCAGTGCTCACAGGCTCAAAAGAAACATGTGCCGAGATAGACTTCGCGGCTTTGAGCCAACGTGACAAAGACGATGGCTGCCAGTTTGCATCCAGTACTAGATGCGTAGGCTTGCTCTGCTGCAACTGTGGCAGCCAGAAGTCATTGAGCGTATCGCTCGATGTGGAAGTGGTTGTCGACGGCTGGCCTGGGTGAGCTGCCGGTTCGTCCAGAATGTTCATATCGGCCATAGCAATGACCAGATCCTTACTCGCGTCGTTGACTGCCACATACTGAGCGGTACTTCTGGCCTCACGAATCTTGATGCCAGTACCTTCTAGTCCTTCTGTTGTAAGTGCATCGAGGGCAGCTTTGCCCGAAAGGTCATCGCCGACTGCACTGCACAGACGTACTGGATCACCTACAAGGTTCGCTGCACGGGCAACGTTGTGAGCTACACCTCCCAGTGACTGATTGATCTTGGCTGGGTTCGAAGTGTGCAGAACAGGCTGTTTGCCTGCAGCAGAGGATATTGGAGCAAAATCACATGAGAAGTCTACAGCAAGTGCTCCAGCCACGAAAACTGATGGAGAGGTGGCAGCTTTGGTCTGCTCAACAGGAGCGGTATATTTTGATGAGTCTGATCCGACTATCTGCGAGCGTGGCGCTGGTTGGAACATCCTACCACAGTCAGCCGAAGTGACTTGAAGTTTAGACAATACACTCACTCACGAAGTTTGACCCTGGTCAGTCTCGGTCTGTAGCTTCGTCAGCTCAGCCGCGACCGAAGTGCCTCTTCTGACGTTGTTCTCAATCAAAGCCTTGTTTGACTTGACACTGTTCTTGCCTGTCAAGTCCTTGATCTTGGCAAGGATAAAAGGAGTGTTAGCTGCTCCAGTAGCACCTGCCTGTGCTGCTTCCTGCAGAGCCTCTTCGATTACTTTGTCCATCTCGGCTTTTGCAATACTGAAAGCTTCAGGGATAGGGTTTGCGAACAACAAGCCAGATTGCAAACCCAATGACTTGTGTGCATGGATGACCGCGGCAGCAGTCTTCTCGTTGTCCAAAATCATTGGACTCTGAATGCCACTTTCCCTAGTCCAGAAAGCAGGGAAATCTATTCTGCCTTCACGTCCATCGGCGAAAGTAGCAACGGGCACACCTTGTGTTTCCAGGTACTCAAGAGTTCTTCCAATGTCGAGGAAGCTCTTGCAGCCGCTGCTGACGACAGCGACAGGAGTACGACCAAGCTCTGTTAGATCTGCCGAGATATCCATGGTACTTTCAGCACCTCTGTGTACACCACCTAAGCCACCTGTAGCGAAGACCTGGATGCCGGCCAGATGAGCCAGGATCATGGTTCCAGCGACAGTCGTGCCGCCATTGTAGCGACGTCCCGGAGAGCCTAAACCACAAGCAAAGCCCAAGTCGCGTCGTGAGATCTTGAGGGTGTCAGGTTTACCAGCAGCACCAGCAAGACGAATGACTTCCTCGGCGTCTAAGCCTACACGGGCGACGCCATCAAGGATGCCAATGGTGGCCGGGACACCACCACCAGCTCTGACAATACTTTCTAGGTGAGATGCCAAGGCAATGTTGTCTGGGTAAGGAAAGCCATGAGTGTAGATTGTACTCTCAAGCGCAACAACGGGTCTGTTCTCGTGGATAGCTTGCTGAACTTCCTCAGAGACCTTCAAATAGGGACTCTTGGATGAAAGATTGCGAACACAACGCAGCCTAGACATCGACTGGCGCCAGCATTGGCTAGATAGGGTACCTTGACGCAATCTGAACATTTACAGCAGTTGAAGCAATTCTTGGGATTGAGATTCAATGCTGGGTAGAGAACACAAGGACCCGATTAAACAGGCCTAGTCAATGCGCAACAGTGACCGGATCGATGCCAAGGCAGTGTTTTCCAGAGAACGCAATGGCGGAGATGAGATAATTTGTCGCGGTAGTGATAGAGGTCGGATGGCATTTAGAGGAAGTCGCGATTGGATGACGCGGCGAGTCGGGGGAAGGTGGGCCGAGAGCGAGAGGCCACGCTTCCACCAAAGCTGGAGAGCTATCGGCTAGATGCTTCAGTCCTCAGCAACTCCCCAATTCACATAACCACCATGAGGACTACGAGTTTGCTCGCAGGCTGCGCCGCAGCGCTGCTGTCCTTCGTCAACGCCGAGGCCAACCTCAGCAACCCCGATGTCTCCAAGCAGATGCTCCGCGGCATCTTCGAGCCTCCGCAGGTCTTCCAGCACACCAACCTTGTACGAACCGTCAACCTGGAGAAGGAGTACCCTCGCGAAACGATCAATGTCGTTGTCGAGAACATCGACTCGAAGCCTCAGCAGGACTACTACTTGCCTTTCCCTCAGGACCTGATTGCCAGAGTCGGAGGCCTGGATGTCAAGGACAAGAACAAGCCCGACGCCATCTTCTCTAGCCCGGAGATTGTCGGCATTGACACATACAGGTGAGTTGGATCAACCTATGCAGCGTTCCAGAGTGCGCTGACAAAGTAGCCCTATTGAGTACTACCGCGTCACCTTCCCCTCGCCCTTGGCTCCTAAAGAGAAGATCACCTTGTCTATCACCTACTCGATCCTGTCCGCCCTGAGCCCTCTGCCTGCCACCATCAACCAGGCCGACAAGCAATATGTCCAGATCACCCTCAATGCCTACACCAACTCGGCCTACAAGACCATGAAGCAAAAGACCAAGCTCAAGATGCCCACCAACGATGTCCCCGAGTACACTGTTGTCGGCACCAACGCCGAGGGTCAGGAGGGTCCCGTCAAGCAGGGCGTTACCTTTACCTACGGTCCCTACGGCGAGGTTCCTGCCGGTGCCAACCAGCCCGTCTCGCTGAGATACGAGTTCACCAAGCCTCTGCTGCATGCCACTCTTGTCGAGCGTGATATCGAAGTCAGTCACTGGGGAGGTAACATCGCTACTGAGGAGCGCTACTGGCTCGAGAACAGAGGTGCCGCCCTCAAGAAGCAGTTCTCGCGTGTCCAATGGCAACAAACCCAGTACTTCAACCCCCCTACCTCGGCTCTCAAGGAACTCGAGTACCCCCTCATCATTGGAAGCGCAAACCCCTACTTCATTGACGACATCGGCAATGTCAGCACTTCGCGCTTCCGTCCCAGAAACACCCCCAAGGAGGCTCTGCTTCAGCTCAAGCCCCGTTACCCAGTATTTGGTGGCTGGAAGTATAGCTTCAAGGTCGGTTGGGACAACGATCTCAAGAGCTTCTTGCGCAAGCTCAAGACTGGTGATGGTTACGTTCTCAAGGTCCCTTTCCTCGAGGGCCCCAAGCAACCCGAGGGTCTGGAGATTGAGAAGTTGACTGTCAGAATTGTCCTCCCTGAGGGCGCAACGTGAGTTTTGTTTCCTGATCGGCGCAATGAACTACCAAAACTGACAGAAATTACAGTAACATCAAGTTCGAGACCAAGGTTCCCATTATCTCGTCCGAGCTCAGCACCCACCGCACCTTCATGGACACAGTGGGCCGCTCGACGCTCAAGCTCACTGCTTTGAACGTTGTCGACGACTTCCGCGGCAAGGACCTTGTCGTGACTTACGATTACCCCTTCCTCGCAGGCTTCAGGAAGCCTATTGTCATCTTCAGCTCCCTCATGGGTACTTTTGGTGTTGCATATCTCATTAGCAGACTCGATGTCAGCATCGGTAGAAAAGCGTAGATTGTTTTTTGTAGTAAAGAAAGTCGATTTCTATTTTATATCTATGCATGGTTGTATATCCTCGAATGTTCCCAAGCAATGGTCTATGATATATGGCGGAGAGAGCTGACGGAGTAGAGAAGTATTATAGTGGCCTCACAGAGGTATGCTGATGACAGGGCAGACCAGCTGCACTATGAGTGATTGTCGGAAGAAAGTCAAGGCTTCTTGACGCGCTCAGTCTGGGTGCCGTCGTCCCAGAACTCCAGATCACTCTCAGAGTCCAGAGCACCCTTCTTGAGCAATTGTCCTTTTTCTGCGAGAATATCCTCCAGAGTGATACTCTTGTCGGAGAAGATCTAGACATGTCAGCAATTGACTTAGAGATGTACGAGAGGTGATCAACGGACCTTCAAGTGGTCGGCAATCAGATGTCTGTTCTTGCAGCCGGGACATGTGATGAGAATTGTGCCGTGATGGTAGCCTTGCTTGGACATGCGGTGCGAGGAACGGGTCGAGCATGGCTTGCAAGTGAAGGTCATCTCATATGAAGGGACCTCCTCACGAGCCTCGGGCTTGGGTAGTTCATCGGGGCGGTCGGTCAAAGGTTTTGCAGTCGATTCACATCGTCGCTGTTGTAGTTGGAGAGTAGGCGGAAGATGTGATTGAATGCGGAGGAGAGGCGGGAATGCCGACGAGGGTCGCGACGAGAGGTGTCGGAGTTGTTGACGGCATGTGTGGGTGACTGAAGGCTGGCGCAGGCAGATACGCTGCAGGGCGCGGGTTGCGGAGGGAAGAGACATGTCGCAGGGGTTGGTAGTCAGACAGTGGCAGAGTGAAAGTGAATTGTCGCAATGCAGCGTAACTGTTTGCGGCTGCGTCACTGGGCGGCGAGGAATTCTGCCAGGTGGACCGTGCGCGGGAGTTGGTGCTTTCCGAATGCGGCGAGCAGCTGCCATCGCCGGAGCTGCTGATGGTAGATATCACTCAGAGCATCCCCGCTGTCTTCATGTTCTTGATCCCAGTCACATGTCTTTATTACTCATCGCCCTTCACTCCGTCATTCGTCTTGCCTAGAGACTTTTGACACGAAGCTTCTCGCACAAAACAGCAACAAAGACCCTGAGCGCGCCAAAGCCAAAGCTGTCCGCTGTCACTACCGAGTTGCAACGGCTCTCCAACCCCGCCACCTTCCAAAAGACAAGACAGCTCGAGACAAGAATTATCTTCTCACAACACCACAATCATGGCCAGCCGTCAGCGCACAAAGATTCGTGCTCCTAGAAGGGTGAGTCCTCTTCACTATCTATTGCTTTCACCATGAAGCTCGCACTCCGTCATCCTTCCACTTTCTCTAACATGAATCGCAAACAGGGCGTCGCTGGTGCCAATGATGTTGACTTCGAAGAAACATGGTCAACTCTTTCGCATGCTTTTGGCGAGATCCATACCAAGAACGCCTCCGCTCTATCCTTCGAACAACTCTACCGTGCCGCATACAAAATTGTACTCAAGAAGAAGGGCGATGACTTGTACAAAAAGGTTGCCGATTTCGAGACCAACTGGCTGTCCACTGCTGTCCGTGTCGACATTGCTCGCACCTTGCACGCCAACATCCTCGCCGATGACTCCGACTCCTCCATCGACGCCAGTGCTACCGCTCCCGAACGTCGCGAAGCTGGTACCCGCTTCCTTGCTGCTTTGAAGTCTGCCTGGCAAGATCACCAAACCTCTATGAGCATGTTGACAGACGTTCTCATGTACATGGACCGCGTCTACTGTGCCGACACCAGACAACCATCCATCTTTTCAAAGGCCATGAGTCTTTTCAGGGATAGCATCCTGTACTCGACCGCCATCGCCTCTACTCCAGCCCCGCTCTCCTTCCTCGATACCTTGAACGCCGTCATCCTAGACCAGATTCGCATGGACCGCGACGGCGATTACATCGACAAGTCTCTGATCAAGGCAAACACATACATGCTGGAAGGTCTGTTCGAGACAGACGCAGAAGGAGAAGACGAAAAGCTTTACCTTACAAAGTTCGAACAAGAGTTCCTCGCCAAAAGCGCGTTGTTCTACCGCGAGGAGAGCGAACGACTGTTGAAAGAGTCGGATGCAGGCACATACTGTCGACATGTCAGGAGGAGACTGGATGAAGAAGCTGATCGCTGTCGCTCCACAATCTCAGAGTCGACTTCGACAAGAATCATCAAGGTGGTTGAGGATGAGCTCATCCGTCAACAAATCAAGGCCTTGATCGAGATGGACAGTGGAATACAGTTCATGGTCGCGAACGACAGGCACGAAGATCTTGGTCTGGTCTTTGAGCTGGAGAGCAGAGTAGACCCTAAGAAGCCCGAGCTGACGAAAGCCATTCAAAAGATCATCCAGGAGATGGGAACGAATGTGAACAGCAACGCTATGAACCAGCCAACTGCACAACCGGCCGCTCAGCCAGCACCCGCCGAAGACGGAGAAAAGGCAAAACCAGTAGAGAAGGTCAACCAACAAACCGTGGCAGCTTTGAAGTGGGTCCAGGATGTACTGGATCTGAAGGACCGTTTCGACCGTATCTGGAAAGTCGCTTTCAATCAGGACCAAGTTCTACAAACCGCCCAGACTCGAAGTTTCTCCGACACGATCAACGCTCTTCAGAGAAGCTCCGAGTACATTTCCCTGTTTATTGACGACAACATGAAGAAGGGAATCAAGGGTAAGACCGAGGAAGAGGTTGATCAAGTGCTTGAAAAGGCCATTACTCTGGTTCGCTACCTCCAGGACAAGGACATTTTCGAAACATATTACAAGAAGCATCTCTCAAAACGCTTGCTGATGGGCAAGTCTGTCAGCCTGGACGTTGAAAAGCAGATGTTGGGTCGCATGAAGATCGAGCTCGGCAACAGTTTCACACTCAAGATGGAAGCTATGTTCAAGGATATGTCTCTCTCGGAAGAACTCACTTCAGGCTACCAGACGTATGTCTCGAAACTCGGCGGAAATGACCCCAAGAGGATCGATCTCAGCATCAACGTCCTCACCAGCATGACATGGCCAGTCGAGAGCATGAGAGGACATGACGAGGAAGGAGAGCTCAAGACCATTTATCCTCCTGCAGTCGAGAAGATCAAGACGAGTTTCGAGCAGTATTACACCACCAAGTACTCTGGCCGAGTACTCAGCTGGCAAGGCGGCATGGGTACAGCTGATATCAAAGGACACTTCAAGCTTCCCAGCAAAGACGGCGGCCCTCCCAAGACCAGAACGCACGAGCTCAACGTGTCGACCTACATGATGATTATTCTGTCTCTGTTCAACGACCTTCCAGCCGACGGCACCCTCACTTACGAAGAGATTGCCGCCCAAACAAACATCCCACGAAATGAACTCATCAGAAATCTGCAGTCACTCGCCGTGGCGCCCAAGACTCGCATCCTTGTCAAGGAGCCCATGAGCAAAGACGTTAAGCCCACCGACCGCTTCTCCTTCAACGAAAAGTTCACATCCAAGTTCATCAAAGTCAAGGTCGGCGTCGTCACTGCAGGCAACAAGGTCGAGAACGATAAGGAGCGCAAAGACACCGAGAAGAAGAACAACGACTCTCGCGGCTTTGTAATCGAAGCAGCCATTGTGCGCATCATGAAACAGCGCAAGGAATTGTCTCACCAACAGCTCATCAATGAGACACTCACGCAACTGAGCCAACAGTTCAAGCCTGATGGCACCATGATCAAGAAGAAAATTGAGAGTTTGATTGAGCGCGAGTACTTGGAGCGTATCGAGGACGCCAAGTTGCCTTCGTACCGCTACCTTGCATAGAGCGCATGAAGTCTCTTCAACTCTTCCTTTTTCCTCTCTTCTGGCGTACTTCGGCGAGTCTTTCTGCATCAAGCATTACATGGAGTTCTAAAAATTCAAAGCGATGGTGTTTTTCGGGGGTAGACGAGACAAGGTTTGACAATCTCAAGGGTTCATGACGAACAGCATTAAGGAGCAAATGGGTAGTAGCATTTCTCTTCCATAGGAGCGACATGGAAGAGGCTTCTAAGGCATGTGTGTAATTTTAGCGAATGGCGTCTTTCTGATACCCTTTTCCATCTCCAGCGAACGTGGTAGAAGAGGAAGGCTGATAACCACTTTTTCTCTGCATTCTTCTCGTTCAATTCTGCTACTTCTTTCTTCCATGGATGTTCCGGAATGGGAGTAACAGTTTATGTACTTCGGTATGTCAACGATGAGTGATCAGATTCAATCGTGATTGTTTGCTCTTTCTGTAGGGCAGCTGCGCTCGATACAGTCGCGCCCTCCAAATCAGAATCCTAGGCACGGCATGTGCAAAGATAAATATGACAACACACTCTAGGAGCTGTCGAAGAACCGGAACCGTTTCACTGGCAAACGGTATAGCAATGAAATACGTAGGCATTATGGTGTGAGAGAATACCAGGGTCTGTAATTTGTTTCATGATAGAACGAGGAGGAGGATTAACGGCCCAGACGAGAGAGACGAGAAAGATGATGCTCGAGGGAAACAACCGACCACACGCAAAAAAAAAAACGCCCTTCTAAATGCAACTGTCTTTCTTCGTCACAATGCAAAGAATCTACCAAACCAACAACCCAAAAGCGAGCACTAGGAACAACATTGCAAAGACTAACTCATTGAGGTTCAGGTGCGCTGGTTGAAGAACCAGCTGCTGCGTTTTGGGCCCTCCTGCTGTGATTGTTGTTGTAGGCCGGCGAGGGTGGGTACCATAGGACCTGCACCGCCGCCACCGCGAAGGGGTTTTGCAATGCGGCTGCCGAGTTCGCTGCCAAAACCATTGGGGGCTGCACCGCCTGCGCTGGTCATGGTGCCGTTGCGGGAGGCGGCGCTGACTTTGGCGGCTTCGAGGCGTTCTTTTACTGCCGTGAGCTGGGCTTCGAAACTGTGAGATATGTGTTAGCGATGATCGACCTAAGATGTGTAGGCAGGTGGAGTTGACATACCGATGGTTGGCCTGCATGAGCTTCTCCTGGCTCTCGCCTAGCAATTGCTCGAGACCGTGGATGCGCTCTCCACGTGCCGCAAGCTTGCGATCGGCAATGGCGACCTCCTTCTTGAGTTGGGCGTTTTGCTCGACCAGTTGCCTTTGGACTTGGGTCAGCTGTTCCAGGTTGCGTTCGAGGAAGGCCAGCTTCTTCTGTTGCTGCTTGCTGTTTGCTGAGCGAAGAACGCTGTTGTATTGTTCTCGTGTCGAATCGAGCGAAATCTCAAGTTCGACAACACGTTCGCAACGATTCTGCAGGTCACGCATCAGCGACTTCTTCATGGCGTCAAAGTCTGCCAGTTGTTGGTGCAATGACTTTGCGCCATTTGCTCCGTTGACTGTTTGCCTCCTCAGAGACTCGACTTCGTTACGCATGCGGCTATTCTCCTCTTGCTGGCGAACCAGGGCAGCGTTGAGATCCGAAGATCCTGCTTGACCGTCGGTATGCGATGCTAGCGATTCTTGAAGACGACGCTTGACATCCTCGACGTCAGTCTCGGACAGGTTCGTTTGCAGGAGCTCTTCGTATTGCTTCTGTACGGTCAAAAGCTTGTGCTCCAGGGCGCCACCTTGGCTCGAGTGATCTACCTGGCGGATAGCGCCTTGAGTTGCGACCAATCTCTCTCTGAGTTTGGTCAGGGGCTCGAGGCCAAGAGCTTCACCGTTCGAAGCAGACTCTAGAAGGACATCAAGCTGCTTGATGGCTTCTTGTACATTGCGTTCATTCTCTGAGAAGACCTCGTCTCCAAGATCGAAGCCGGCCATCATTTGGGCCATGCGCTCCTTCTTCAACTTCTCCTTTTCATCAATGACAGCTGATGTCTCGCGGGCATTCATCTTGGCCTCGAGCAATTCTTTGCGCAGCTCATCGAGTTCATTCGAAAGGTCGTTGTTGGCTTCCTTAAGACTGTCCATCATGATGGATTCCTCCTTTGTTTCGAAAGTGATGCGCTCAACTTGCATTTTGAGACCCTCGACATCGCCGGCGAGCTTCTCGTTGTCCTTGTTGACACGACCGTGTGTTTCTCTCAGGTCGCGCAACTCTTGACGTGTGTCTTGGAGGGCCTTCTCGGTTGTAGCAATAACAGACTCTTTCTCAGCAAGCTGGTCTTGCAACTCGTTCTCTCGTCGTAGAAATTCTTCTCTTTCGTCCTTTTCCAGAGCAGTTGTCGGGGTACCTGCGCGTTCCAACTCCAATCTTGAGTCCGGCCTTGACGGTGTCTCGGCACCTTTTCGTTGTTCGCTGAGGAGCGAGGGAGTAGCAGGGCGAGGTGCAGACTTGGCGGGTCCGCCCTTGAGTGTAGGAGTCCATTGCTCTTTTGGTACATTTTGACCCTTTCGCCAGGAGCCGACTTCTGATTCGAGGGTTGAGATGTATGTTTCGAAGTTTGAGACTTGGGATTGGGCTTTGCGAAGAAGAGCTTTGAGTTCGGCAGGGGAAAGTTCTTGGTTGACCTTGGCTTTGTTCTTAATCGACTTGGCTCGCATACCGAAGCGGAGGGTGGAGACGGTTTCGGAGTCGTTGTAGCTTGAAGGCGAACAGTTGATGATGAGGGTGGTGCGCGAGTTACCACCAAGGGACTCTTGTAGGATACGAGTGAGTTTCGAATCGCGGTAGGGAACGTGAGAGGATTTGCCATCTGTCAAGGCGTTGATGACCATGCCGAGAGCACTCAACGACTTATTGATCTTCTTTGCTTCCTCGAGTGTTTGACCACTGGCTCCTGTCTTTCCAACCTTTTCCGAACCAGCCAGATCGACCAGGAACAATTGACCCGACTTGACGCTTCCGGTCTCGACGTTCTTTTGACCAACTGTGATGACAAAGATTGAATGAGAACGAGACGACTCTTGATTCATGTTTGTAGCAGCGACAGCGCGAGACATGCCTCCTCGCTCCAGGATCTGGTAGACTTCATCGACGCTGCTGACGTAAACTTCCATAAGGCCCTTGACGTAGACGCCGCGGTTCTTCTCCTCGTGGATAGGCAAGTTGTCGTTTTGCGGAACGAGTAAATCGCGAATGCGTTCCATGTAGATTTCCATGTAGCTGACTCGCACCGTGTACTCGATGTTGCTCTCGCTGGCCATGATGGAAGCGAAGATCTGCTCAGTGATACGCGGGATCACACCCTTGTGGTCGTTGCTGCCAATGTCTGAACCCATCATGGTATACGACTTTCCGGCACCGGTCTGACCATAGGCGAAAACAGTTCCATTGTACCCATTGAGAATATCGTCGACGGTGGGACGGATGGAGAAGTCGAAGACATCGGACTGGCGACAGGCCATGTCGAAGACGCGATCGAAAGTGAAGGCGCCGCCGCCGCCATCTCTGGATTGGACATTGCAGGTATCGGGACTCTCGAACTGGACGATAGGAGTACCTCCGCTGGCGAGTTCGACTTTGTTTTGCGGCCTGAAACGAGCGACGACTGAGGGGTGTTAGCGGTGAGGGGCAGAGGGTGGAGTGAGAGGCGTCTTCGAGGCGACACAGACGTACCCTTGATAGAGTTGCTCCTGCGTGTTGGTGTCAGCCCGGGGTTGTGATTATGAGGGTGGGGGGGTTTGGCGTCGACTTACGCCATGATGGCCGGGTTGCGGCAGGTGGTGGCCTGCTTGTTAGGGAATCGACTCTCTTTCTCCCAAGGGCAGAGTAGGCGGGCGACTGAGGAAACAGAGGCTAAGAGAGAGTCGGCGCCAACGTATGCAGGATGCACGCACGGCGGTGCACGTCTGGAGAAGTTGGTCAAGGACTTGTGGGACCGTGACTTGTAAATCAACAAGGGGCCAGGGCCAAACTCAAAAGCCTGGATCGATAAGCTTCACAGCAACCGCCGTTCCACTGTATACAAATATTATAAAAACACCGAAACGACCGTTACATGCTTCCAGAACAACTAGAGATGCTAGCAGCGATTGACAATAACATTCTTTCCATCTCTCTGTCTCTGTGTCTTCTGAACAGCAGTCGCATCCTCATGGCCGCCAAGCAGCCCTCGGCCAGCAGCCCCGGTTTCAGCGTTTCAGCCTGAGTCAGCCCTATATCAGCCCCTCGTCGCCCATGATCCATTATGCCGCCGCCACAACTCCGACACCATGTGCACAAAGCGACTTTGTCTTTTGGTACAGGCTTGTTCTCCAAGCTGTTTTGTATTTGACATGGCCGTCATCATCCTGTGAACAGCCTGGACTCCTCTTGCTCCATCCATGTATCATGTTTCGTGTCTTACGCGCTGTAATATAGCAGCGGAAATGCAGTGCCTCTTGAACTCCTACTGTCGCAACGCCCATGCCAAACGCCTCGCTGAATCATATCAACTCTATACCTGACTGTACAGAATCTTCAGTCTTCCCAGCTCTTCTCAACCGTCTCGCGCACGCGCTTGTAGTATTCCTTGCGGTTGTCCTTGTACAGATTCGATGCCTCGACGTTGGCCGGCGAGCTGGTGTTGGGATCGTTAAGCAAACTGTTTCGCCATGTTAGTCTGGCTGGCAAGATTATCGTGCAGCCTCACACACCTTTGGATGCTGGTCAGGATGGCGGCGACATCGTATGTGGGACTCCAGCGATTCTGCAGAATGTCTAGACACAACTCGCCCGTGGCGTAGACATTGGGATGGAACATGGTGCTGATGAACTTGACGCCCGGAGGCTTGTTGGGGTATTGCTCTTCAAAGTGCATGACGAGTCTGAATGTGCCGTCTTCGAAGGGTGTGTCTGAGGGTCCGATAATGACTGCGTTCCTATACGCTGTATGAGCACGTGTCGCCGACCAAGGCCCAAGTTCAAGCATACCAGGTCATGACATTGTCGGCTATAGGCGAGGCTGAAACTCCAGCAGGGGGATCGGTTTGCATGCGCTGCAGAGATAGCCGTTAGCCACAAGATCATGTCGAGATAGACGTCAAACTGCTCGCACCTTAAAGTCACGCATCAAACGGCGGCGGGCGGAGGTCGACATATTGTGTGATGGTTTGAAATGAAGAGGGAGATGCAGTCGTAAAATGCGAAAGAGTGCAAAAGAGGTCGGGCGGCGATGTTTCTAGCAGAAGATGGATGGATCTTGTAGTCACAGCCGACAGAGAGGAGGGGCAGAGACGCTGACGCCACTCTTTCAAACGCTTTGCGATCAAGTCGAGGTCTTCAAGACACCCTGACTTCCTTTCTTCCTTTTGTATCAACCAAAATCGCTCCCTTCGACCTCTCCGACACCACGTGCGCTGTACAATTCTGCATGACAGCCACCAAATGCATCTCCTTATCGTCACAATACTCCGTCGTTCAATATTTAATCAACTGCCTACCTCAATCCAATCTTCAGCGCATTTCACTACCCGACTCGCTTACACCCTTAACTGCTTTTTCGGTTTTTTTCTGTCTACTATATAAGCAGCTGTACATGATCCTCTCTTTGCATGATTCGGGTACCTTTGCAGGTCCCGACAATGTCGCTATCCGACTGATCCCGCTCCCAATCCAGGTCCTTGCCTTTCCAGAACCCCATAGCCGGGACACTTTGGTCGCACACACGATGAATCTACACACGACATTGTCTCCTGGAGAGCCGTTGATCAGGGTTTCCAAAGTGAAATATACAGCACACCAAGCTCCTTGGACACCAAAATCATAGATCCAAGAACTCCAAGTCCCTCTGAGCCTTGTGCCACGGCTGCCTACATGTTGCCGGCATATCCAATAACCAGGGAATGTGCCCTAGGCTACTTTACTAGACTCAATCACTGAGTATGGTGGACCATTAGTCGAATCCGGAAATTGAACGCGGGCTCTATCTGCCAATTTCTAATCCGATCTCGCCTCGCTCGATCTGAGATCCTCGACGCCTGCGGGTCTTCCGGACTGCACGAGCGAGAGTCGAGCGGAGTGCGGCAGCAAGTTCTGTGCCACCTGACATCGGCAGATCGTGCATATCGGTATAAGGACTACCATGAGTAAGCGGATTCAAGGTACTGTATCTTATGGGCTTCATTGAGCATGAGTGTGCACACATCCACGGTGCCTTGCGTTTCTCTTCTCATGTGATGCACAGTCTTGCTATCTTACAAGAATATTGACGTTAGCGCTTAGTGCAACACAGCTGCTCTAGACAGAGAATTGGAAATCAAGAACCTGAGCTGACAGTAAGCCGCATCTCAGCGCCTAGCTGCACACATATAAAACAGCCCCCTTCTGTCACTTCTAATGCTGTAATTCTTCTCATCGAACATCATCAAAGGCAGCGCGATACAATGAGTCGCTCGGACATCGAATTCAGGACCATCGACCATGTCACTCTAAAAGGCTGGATCTTTAAGCCAACCGATGCGAATGGTAAACTTCCTTGTCTGGTAATGGCTCATGGTTTTGCCTGTCTCAAAGAAATGCATCTGGAAGCTTTGGCCGAACGCCTGACTTCTGCACTGCGAATCGCATGCATGGTTTATGATCACCGTGGCTTTGGTGCCAGCGATCAGAAGGAGAATGAACCTCGCAACGAAATCGTGCCGACATATCAGAACAGCGATCTACAAGACGCCATCACCTACGCTCAATCTCGAGAGGATATTGATGCTTCCAAGATTGGTGTCTGGGGTTATTCCTATGGCGGTGGCCATGCACTCTGGGTTGGTGCTGTTGATCGCCGTGTCAAGACGGTCATCGCTTTAGCACCCTTCACCACTGGTGATATCATTTCGAACAACACGAGGTCGGACTTCGAAGACCCTCTAGACGAGATGCTTGCTCAAGGTAGGGACCTCAGGCTCGACCAAGCCTCGTATACTGAATTTTCACAGAACGACTTTCCCGAGCAGCTGGTAATGAGCCTGGAAGACTACCTGTCGTAGTCGAGAATCCAATGGACACTGCCATACTACCCCATGCGGAGAGCTATGCCTTCTTCTCCCCTTGGGCTGAGAAGATTGGGTGGAAGAATGAGGTTACAATCAGAAGGTACGTCGCGAGATTCACATTGAGATGTTTTGCTGACGCTAAAGCACAGTCTCGAAGGAGTAAAATCTTACTTTCCAGCTTCCCGCATCCACAGAATTGGACCTACGCCACTGTTGATGCATGTGCCTAAGAGGGATGTTGCATGCAGTACAGACGCCATGCTCGAAGCATACAATCGTGCGGTAGAACCGAAAGAGATCCAGATGCTGCCGGGTGGTCACTTCAGCATGTTTGTGGGTGACGAGTTTGAGATGCTTGTGGCTAGAGAGATCGACTTTCTGAAGAGGACGTTACTCGAGTAGATTGACTGTTGATTCGGGTTGTTCCTCACATGAGATGCGAATATGGATTTCAAGAACAATAATCTAGATGCATCTATTGGATCCTCCTCGGGTGATGTATCAAATAGAACAATTGACCAACGCAGGTGTGTCTGTGGAAAACAAGTAAGAGAGTCAACAGAATATTATGAACAAACATATAACAGAGGGGGTCTGTTCAAGCAGGCTGTTCGTAGACAGGTATGGAAGTACTCGAAGTCATGCGAGGCTTACGGCCGACAGAATCCTTCATCGGCTTCGAGATCCATCCGACATAAACATGGCTTGCAGCAATCTCATATTCTGTGACTCGGAGCTCGCAAAGAGTCACCAAAACGGTATCTGAGTATGACTCTCTCAAGAAATGTGACTCTTCAAGTACCTCTCGGGGCGCAAGGTAGGTGCAACACATTGTCCGTCTGACGGCTTGCTGGCAAGTATATCAATGCGTGACCTTCGTCGATGCAAGTTCAGGAAATAGAGCATCACTATTCTCTATGACCATGGAAGATCCCAAGACATCAGAAGTACCTACGATGAACGAAACTTCAATCCAACAACCAGCACCCATAACCACCACCACAACTCCCAACATACCAACCTGGCGTCTCATACTTCTCATCACCAGCCTCTGCATCGGCCTCTTCCTCTCCCTCCTCGATACTTCAATAGTAGCAACAGCACTCTACAGCATCAGCACCTCCTTCTCTGCCCCTCACACAACCACCTGGGTAGCTCTCTCCTACACTCTCTCCTACACTCTCTCATACCTCAGTTTCGCCGTCCCCTTTGCCAATCTCAGCGATGTCATTGGTCGTCGTGCTGCCTGGTTGCTTGCGTTTACAATCTTCTTTACTTTCTCGCTGGCGTGTGGGTTTGCTAAGACGTTGATGCAGTTGGTGGGGTTGAGAGCGGTGCAGGGGGTTGGTGGTAGTGGATTGTATTCGTTGACGATGATTATTATGCCGGAGATCGTTAGTGTGGATAAGAGAAAGTGGATTGGTGCTGTTGTTGGGTTGGTTGTTGCTGTGGCGGGTGTGATGGGGCCAGTGGTAGGAGGAGTGATTACCAGGTTTGCAAGTTGGAGGTGGGTGTTTTGGATCAAGTAAGTGCGGTTGTGGATGTTGTTTGATCAAAGTTTGGATCATTTTGCTGACGCTTTACAGTGGCCCTGTTGCTGTTGTTGCTGTGGTGCTGTTTCTACTCACTTGGCCCACTGAGAGTATGATGAAGCAACCTGTCCGTCGCTCCTGGAGACAACTCGATTTCTTGGGCTCCTTCCTCCTCATCGCCGCCTCTGTTCTTGTGGTTTTCGCCTTCCAGCAAGCCGGTCTCAAACCAAACCCTTGGGACACAGCTCTGTTCCTCGCGCCTTTGCTAGTAGGCTGTGTATGCTGGTGGATCCTCTTGGCCTGGGAACTCTTCGCCTCGAACCACTCTATCTCCACCATCTTACCCCCTCGCTTACTGAAACAACGCGTATACACATCCACCGTCGTAATCACCATACTCACCGGCTTTGTGAACTTCAACGCCATATACAGTCTGCCCCTCCACTTTCAAATCGTCAATGGAACTAGTCCTCTTACGGCTGGAGTAGCATTGCTACCACTATTGGTATCAGCAGCTATAGGCAGCATGCTAGGCGGCCTCACCGCCAACCACTCTTTTCCTGCATTGGCCATTGCAAACAGTTTGATGGCGTTAGGAACAGGCCTTCTGTCCACATTGTCAAACCATCACGGCATCCAAGCTAAGACCTACGGCTTTGAAGTGCCTTTGGGCCTGGGGATGGGCTTGTCAATTTCGACCTCGACGCTGCTGGCGGCTTTGCAATGTGAAGGTAGGGACCTGGCTGTTGCGCAGGGTATTGTTGCGCAAGCTAGGGTGTTGGGAGGTAGTATTGGGATTGCGGCTTCGTCTGCCGTTGTGGGCGTTATGGCTCTCAAGGCTGGAAAGTTGGGACAGGCGGCCGATGAGAGGGTGGTATATGCAAAGGCTTTTTCGAAAACGATGTGGGTTTGTGCTGTTGTCGCTTGTATCGCTCTGGTCCTTTCGGTAGGGACTTATCAGAAGGCGACGGGGCAGACATTGCAGTCATCTTCGGAAGCAGAGAACGATGGGTCGACTAGGCAAGAAGTTGTGGTGGAGAAGGTAGTATAATTATAGCAAAGTTATATATTGTCACTTGTACACAAAACGTGGTTATCACGATGATGAGGAACGACAATGTGTCCAACATGTAGAGAGTCCTAATCCTCATCGTTAGTGATCGATCTCAAAGATTGAATTGTATGAAGAGGAGATGTGTAGGTGTGGAAATCAGTAACAGAATCGCGTTTGCATCAAGTACAACATTTGTTGCATCAAAGTGAGCTGGGATAACGAAGTGTAGTCATCATTTTGGGGGAGGTGGGCAGGATGGTAAGAATGGATAAGGGAACGTACGGTTTGAGTTGTCTCGAAAGACGCGAATGCCCTTGCAGAAGTCCTGCAAAGGTTGTTGATGACCTGTAGGTCAGTAGGTTCCCATGTGATAACAATTCAACGCGTATGTTGCAAAGATCATAGCAGGAAAGCAAGATCATGCACACGTTCTTTCGTCCAAAGCCACTTGTTGCGAGAAGT
Source organism: Aureobasidium sp. EXF-12298 (assembly GCA_024195555.1). Lineage (NCBI taxonomy): Eukaryota > Fungi > Ascomycota > Dothideomycetes > Dothideales > Saccotheciaceae > Aureobasidium > Aureobasidium sp. EXF-12298. Next base: position 33,705 of record SWBJ01000311.1, read on the forward strand.
TTGCGCATTGATGCGCATTCTCGCGTTGAGTAGATCAACGAGGTGTATGCTGCAGAAGGCTTCCCTGACCTTCTGTTGCTTCGGCAAACCCAACTCTTCATCAAGACAGTCCAGCTCATCGACGCGATAGCCGATGAGTCCATGCGACTTTTGCAAGCGAAAGGCAGCGCGGTCACCATCCCACCACTTGCCCTTGAAGTCCACGTACGAACCTCTTGAGCCAATGGCCACGATGGATCTGATCAGAGCGATCTTATCGTCTGGCAGAGCATCGGGCCACCGAGGTATGCACTGGTATGTGATCAACCTCTTGCTGATGGGATCCAGGCGACCGGCATCGCCTCCTACGCGCCTTGTCTTGACGACCCAATCATTGGTGCCGTAGAAGAGAGGGAGTGCCTCGGCGCGGACGCGATGGCAGGTAGAAAGAAGAGCGGGCTCTACATCTAGTCTGTCATCGTGGGAGGAGTCGAGGAGGGTGGTAGAGAGAGGCTTTGCCAAAGCTAGCAAGAAGACGAGATGGCGGATCTCATGAGGAAGACGGAAGAGTAAAGATTGAGCTTGCGCATGTTCGGGTTTTGTATATTTCGGTGAGCTTTTGTCGGCTGTGGGCGGCGGCTGCATCCGTGTCGCGGTCAGGGTCATGGCGGAGACTTGGAATTGATAGGGTGTCGGAGATGTCTGGGCTCGTGTTGGAGGTCTGTGGCTCTGGAAAAACACCACTGACACTTTGTATTGAATGGTCGTCCTGACTGAGAACTTTTGGAGGTGCTGCAGCCGCGGTATGCGACATGGAAGGATATTTCCAACGACTGTTCGAGTCACGCCTCGGCAGGGGACTGCTTCATGACGTATCTTATCACGACGAGGAACCTTCAGAAGACAAAGACCACCAACAGAGTCTGTCCACAATCGAGTCTTCAGCATGGCTTCATATCAAAAGCCGAGAGAATGGCGAACAACCATCTCTGACCAAGAATACCTCATATCGACCGACCTGAACAACATCTCACACGACTTTGTCAACAATGCGTACGCATCGGAGGACATGTATTGGGCCAAAGCAATGCCCGCTGCAATCCTTCGAAACATGCTATCCAGCTCACTGGTGATGGGTGTTTACACTGTACAACCACCGTTCCCAGCGGCCAAGACAGCAGAGGAACCATCATCGCCAGATACGCCTTCACCCTCACTCGAGGATCCATCGTTTTACTTCTCGAATGAGTTTGAAAGAAACAACGCTGGAGCAGACAAGCTAGAACAGGTGGGATTCGCTCGTTTTGTCACGGATCATGTCACAGTCTTTTACTTGACCGATGTATACGTTGAACCAGACTCCCGAGGAAAGGGAGTGGGAAAATGGCTGATTTCGTGCTGTCGGGAGATACTCGATTCGAAGCCGCATCTGATGAGAGCAATGCTCATGGCTTCGCCGGGAGAGGGCAAGAAGTTCTACGAGCAGAACTTGGGTATGCGCGATATGCAGGAAGAGGTTGCTGAAGGTCACGTACTCCCCATGACAAGGGGGCGCAACCAATGAGAGGGATATCGAAAGGTCTTGCTATCATTGAAATATGGCCAAGAACAATGATGGAAGATATCGGCGGAGGCAACTTGCAAGTCCGGGGGAGTCTGACGCTCGGACTCGCCATGTGAAAGTCTCTCTAAAATTTACCTTCGCCTCAACCTGCAAATCTACATCCACTTGATTCTTCCATTTTTGTGTATATTCTTCTTTCGCAATGCTGGGAGCTCTTAGAAGGTGCTCTACGGTACTGCCGCGCAGTGTCGCTCAAATCTCGAGCGCAACCAGAAGCTCTGCCGTTTCAAATATCTCAAGACCTTACAACGCAGCACTCATCACCAGAAGCCTGCACCAGACCAGCCAATGGAGACAACAAAACGCCGCCGTTGCTGAACAAGAAGAGGGTCTTGGTTTCCAGTCGGAGCCCAACGACAATGGTCCTATCACAACCTTTGCTGAATTGGGCCAGAGGCAGCTGGTCAGCAAAGGAGTTGTCCAGACTCTGATCAAGGATATGGGCCTCGAGACCATGACTGAGGTTCAGACCGCCACCATCAACCAGGCTCTGGAAGGAAACGATATTCTCGCTCAGGCCAAGACCGGTACCGGCAAGACTCTGGGTTTCCTGATCCCCGTCCTACAGAACATTCTCAAGACCGACCCTTCTCTCGGTGAGCGCGCCAGAGGCTACGCCGCTCGCAGAGGTAACAGGACCACTGCTGACGACATCCGCGCTATCATTGTCTCGCCCACCCGTGAACTGGCTGAACAGATCGCCGTCGAGGCAAAGCGTCTTGTTGCAAACACTTCGGTCATTGTACAGACGGCAGTAGGAGGAACACAAAAGTCCGCTGGCCTGCGCGCCATTCAGCGCGAGGGCTGCCACATTCTGGTCGGTACCCCTGGTAGACTGAAGGACATCTTCAGCGACAAGTACTCCGGTGTCGAGGCTCCTGGTCTCGATGCCCTTGTCTTCGATGAGGCCGATCGTTTGCTCGACCAAGGCTTCTGGCCCGAGATCCAGGAAATCATGGAACTCCTGCCCAAGCCTGAGGAGAAGACTCGTCAGACCCTCATGTTCAGCGCCACCGTGCCCAACGAGGTTCAGAGACTGGTCAAGCAGACTCTCAGACCCGGATTCGACTTTGTCAAGACTGTGCGCGACGACGAGGAGCCCACCCATGCTCGTGTTCCTCAGCACCTCGTTACCGTCAACGGTCTGGAGAACACTATCCCTGCTATTGTTGAGCTCAGCAAGAACGCTATCGCCGAGGCCAACCAGCCCGGCGGTCGCCCCTTCAAGGCTATTGTCTACTTCAACTCGACTGCCGAAGTTACCCTGGCTTCTGCCGCTCTCACTGAGCTTCCCGTTGACGAGGACTCTGTCGTTCCTCAGCAGAGCTCTCGCAGTCGTTACCGCGACGTACCAACTGCCCTCTACCCTGCTCGCATCTTCGAGATCCACTCTCGTTTGTCCCAGGTCCAGCGTACCCGCGCTTCCGATAACTTCCGCAAGTGCTCTTCTGGTATTCTGGTCTCCTCCGATGTGACTGCCCGTGGTATGGACTTCCCCAACGTTACCCACGTCATCCAGGTTGGTATGCCTCGTGATCGCGAAACCTACATTCACCGTATCGGTCGTACCGCTCGTGCCGGCAAGGAGGGTCAGGGTTGGTTGATCTCGCCCATGATCGAGGCCCAGGAGGTTCCTCGCAAGCTCAACAACCTTCCTCTTCAGAAGGACACTTCTCTGGCCACCGCATCCGTGGACATGACCCGCGAGGCAGACGTTCCCAGATCAGCTGCCACCATTCTGTCCCAGGTGGCTGAGGCCTACAAGCGTGTTCCTATGCAGGCAAAGGCCGATGCTTACAGAGGCTACATTGGTACCTACGGCTTCATTCGCAAGAAGGCTCTCGTCAAGGCCATCAACAACCTCTCACGCTACGCCTGGGGAATGTCTACTCCCCCAGAGATCTCATCTAAGCTCGCCAGTCGCGTCGGCCTCTCACGAGTCCCTGGCCTGAACATTGATGGCAGAATCATTGAGGGCAACCTCGACGATGTTGACGACAGACCCATCCGCAGCAATGATCGTGGCGGCTACGGACCCGGTCGCAGCCGTTCCTATTCCTATGGAAGTGACCGCAGTGGAGGCTCTGGTCGTGGCGGCTTCGGCGGCGATCGCGGCGGTGATCGCAGAGGCGGTTACGGTGGAGGCGACCGTGCTGGCGGTTACAGCAGAGGCGGCGATCGTGGTGAACGTGGCGGCTTTGGCGGTGGCGAGCGTAGAGGTGGTTATGCTAGCAGAGGCGGTGCTGATAGAAGCTTCAACTTTGGTGGAGAAAGCAGAAGCGGCGGCTTCAGCAGAGGTGGTGACCGATACTAATCTCCTTTGATCGGAACATTCTTTCACGATGTTTGATCTACGAGTTGCATTTACCAGGCGTTTCCTAGGGATACCAAAAACTTCTTACTGTACAATATGGGGATCTTGTTCGGCAGTGGGTTTTGTACTGCAACATGATTGGGACTTGGAGCACTTGTCTTGTAAAAAGCATTGGCGTTCGAGGGGCTTAGGTGTTGTGGTTAGACATGTATAAAACCGATCTCCTCTTTTGTTGTTACAATATTTCGTCTGATCTGAACATCAATCATGTCCTTGTGTTAGCTGGCAGAAGCAGAATGCGATTTGTTCCACGTTAGGAAGGTGCTATATCAACCCGCCAATCCGCCAAGGCCCTTCTCTATCAATATCCGATGTCTCCGCACGAAGGATCGCTCCTGCAAGGTGATGAGCAAGGCAACAACACATTCGTGGTCAAACTATTGAATTCTTATATCTCAGGTTCTGTTCTTCCGACATTCTGACATCGAATCAGATTGAATTCTTATATCTCAGATTGTATTCTTTCGACATTCGGACATCGAATCAGTCCAGTCAACATGCTTCTCGACAAAGCTTCGGCTTTCTTGCTGGCCAACACGAATCTCTTGCAACCATTCAGATCCATCCCAAGCAACGCTCAAACTCCCATCTTACCAACCAAGTCTGAGTTCTCTTGGCAGACTGTGAGTAAAGACTTGGGTTTGAAAAGATCAATGGAGCCGATAATAATTTGAACAGACACCTGCAAACGAATCCCTGGTTTACCATGACTGCTTCGGTGGATTCCAATGTGCTAGACTACAAGTTCCTCTCGACTGGAACGCAGAAGAGGGAACGGATAATCGTACTGCAGAGATCGCTCTGATTAAAGTCCCTGCAACTGTTCCAGTGACTGATAGCAGATATGGCGGCGCCGTGGTTCTCAACCCTGGTAAGTCCTAGCGCAGCGATACTTGTAATTCTACTATCACGTTCGCTAACTAGAGACTTAGGTGGCCCTGGTGGTTCTGGTGTCAACTTGGTACTTACCAAAGTTCCAATTGAAGAAAGTCTATACTGACTATACATCTAGGTCCTTAGATGGGGCAACCACACCCAAACGATAGTCAGTGCTGGACCGGATGCCGACAACGATACAGCGAGGTACTTCGACGTCATCAGTTTCGATCCCCGTGGCGTTAACAACACACGGCCTAATCTTCAGTGCTTTCCTAACTTCATCGAGCGTTTGAGCTTCGAGAAGGAGATGGCAGCATACGGCGCTCCTGGTAGCAGCAATACAGCGTTCACTAACTTGTGGACACTCGTGCGTACTGTGGCCGATTCATGCTCGAAGAAAGCCATCGAGTCAGGTGCTGGTGAACACATGTCAACCACTACCGTGGCAAGAGATATCGTGGAGATCGTCGAGAAGCACGGTGAATGGAGAGAGCAAGAGGCTCGCAAGCTTCTGAAGTCTTCAGGCAAATCAGAAAAGAATCTGCCCGATCATGTCAGATACCAGCCCGGTGAAGAGATGGTTCAATACTGGGGCTTCAGTTATGGCACTGTCCTTGGTGCCACACTGGCTGATATGTTCCCCGAACGAGTCAAGCGAGTCATTCTGGACGGTGTCGTTGATTCCTTCGACTACTACGAAGGCGGATGGACCAGTAATTTGCAAGATACCGACATGGAGATCGGCAAGTTCGCCGAGTACTGTTGGAAGGGCGGGCCTGAGAATTGCGCTCTCTACGACGAAGATGGGCCTGCCTTCATTTATCAGCGATTCTCTGACATCACGCAAAACCTCAAGAATAACCCTATCGGTGTGCCAGGTACAGATGAGCACGGTGCCGATCTGGCAACTTACACAGATCTCAAGATGCTATTCTGGGCCACTGCCTACAGACCTCTCATGCAGTTCCATGCACTCGCAGAAACCATGGCGCAACTTGAGAAGGGCAACGGTACTGCTCTAGTACAAGGCAGACGAGGAAAGAGCTCCCAAATCAAGCAAGGTCTCCCTGAACAATGCAAAAAAGACGGACCATACTCTGACGCTTGTAATCCATACTATGATGGAGAGGCTATGAGCCTAGTCTCTGCAGCAGTACTATGCAGCGACGCCGAATCGCAGACCAACATGACGAAGGAGGAGTACTGGGACTATGTACAGGACACGATGAAACAGAGCAAGATGATGGGAGATGTGTGGACCACGATTCGAATGCATTGCACACAAGTAAGTTGAAGCTCACTCTTACCGAGTTGTGGTGACATACTGACCGCAAAGTGGCATGCTCGACCCAAATGGCCATACACCGGCCACCTTAATGCAACAACCAACCACCCTATCCTGTTCATTGGAAATACTGTTGACAACGTTACGCCCATCCGTAACGCTTACAGAATGTCCAAGGGCTTTGATGGTTCTGTCGTCTTGCACCAAGATTCAGAAGGACATTGTTCCTCTTCTGCCGTCAGGTTAGTTTTCTCAATCACTTATCAGACATATGAACTCGTGTCCTGACCAAGCGCTTCAAGTTTCTGCACTGCTAGAGCTATCAGGACCTACTTCCAGACTGGCGAGTTGCCTAAAAAGGGAACGGTCTGTTACCCAGAGAGATTGCCGCTTGATGGGTATAGCGAAGAGAAAGAACCTGCTATGCCCAAGGGTGAAACAGACGAGGCACTTTGGAAGGCTATAGTTGGTGTCAACGCTTGATCGGGCATCTTCGTCTAAATACAGGCATGATGCAGTCCTAGAACACACACTTGCAGACAAGGAAGGGCTGGTCGAGAGGAGCAAGAAGTAGTAAGTTGATTACTTATATCATGACTTTTCACGGTGCTTCAGATCATTCGCGGTGATTCTCTTCATAACAGTCATTCGTAATATACGAGAGCGAACATAAGAAATATTTCCACATGGTATACTAGGCCGTCACATCCACGTCATCCTGATGTTTTCTGACTCGGAGGGTCGTTTTCGCTCAAACATCCCTGCAATCATGGATCGTCCTTTACAATCAAAGTCCATGATACCTGACTGCGGATAATGGCCCTAACAAACAGAACATTAGGTGGTTTGCGAATTCAACCAGTGCGATCAAAGCGCACCAAGAGAGCTTACATATTGCCGTATACCAAGCATATAAGCAACAAAGTCAATTGCCATCGAAGCTTTTGGTCAAGATTGATCTACAAGCGGATGGGACATCCGGCTCGGATCTCACCCCGGCAATACAATATTCATATGGAAAATGACATTTGCACGACCTCATCCCGTGCTTTTCAATCTCATCTACAAGCCGAGCGATGCACCTACGTGATAATGACAGTAGAGCACTCTACAAGCAAGTATGATTGGTTCTGATTCGTCATGAAGGTAGCAATTCTCGGAGGCAACGGATGATTGCTTCTGCACTTACCTTCTTGTCATCCCCTTACTCACTCCTTCGACTCTTTCTTTCTTGTCTCTGTCGTATACACCAGTATCACTTCTCAATACCAAATCTTCCTCCTCTGGTTCTCTCGCACACAATGGCGCCAGTCAACGGCTTCTCGCCCCAAGAAATCGCAAACCTCACATCCAAAGCCGGCATCGCAAAATCCCACCTCAGATGGGGTGAACTAATAGTCAAAGCCTTCCTGGGCGGTGTCTTCATCTCTCTCGGCGGCCTCGTCAATCTCATCGTCTTAGCTGGAAGCCCAGGTCTTCGCGAATCAAATCCTGGACTAGCTACCCTCATCGCTGGCTTCACATTTCCTCTAGGCTTTGTGCTTATTACACTTACGAATATGGAATTGTGTACGAGTAATATGTTTGTTATGCCTTTTACTGCTCTTCAACGTAAAATTTCTGTCTGGGATATGGGAAAGAATCTGGTGGTCTCTTATCTGGCAAATTTGTGTGGATGTTTGTTTGTCGCTGGCTTTTTGGGCTGGTGGAGTGATGTGCTGGATACAGATACCATGTCCTCCTACGCAGTCACTCAGGCCCAAAACAGAGTCAATGTACAGTGGTCGGTGAACCTACTCCGCGGTGTAGGCTGCAACTTTTTTGTCGCACTGGCTTTCTTTCTTTCCATTGGTGCTGTGGAATTCGTGTCCAAAGTTTACACCATCTGGATTCCGGTCTGGGCGTTCGTTATTGCTGGATATCAACATAGTATTGCCAATTACTTTATGGTTCCCATTGGCATGTTTTACGGCACAAACTTCGGGGTCGGAAAGTTTATCTATCAGAGTATCATTCCTGTTACCCTCGGAAACTTGATGGGTGGTATCCTACTGGCGAGTTTGCCATTTTGGTACCTGTACGGAAGAGAAGATCGTACGGCGCCGAATGCGCAGACTGGCCAACCTGTTGACGAGGAAGAGAAGACAACGAAGAGGGGTAGGAGGAGTCCAGCTAGTGATGAAGAGACGGTTGTTGGTGGGCAAGGATCTTCGAGTTCTGGGCTGAGATACGATCGGACTGGAATGGCTCAGGCTGCTTAAGCTTTACGAGAAGCTTAGGCTTGCTCACTCTCACGACTGGAAACGAACACGAAAGAGACACTTCATGGAAGAGAAGAAGCAGAATCAGTGTAATGTAACACTATGTTAAGGGGTATCTAATGGAAAGGACAAAAACAAAGGACCGGAAAGGCAAGGGTATCACATCAAAAGGCTCATAGGCACACTAATGAAGTCCACTTTCTCCAGTCTCGGCCATGAATTTCTGACACTTAACAAGCGTCTCCACCATCTTGCCAACCTCCTCAAGTCTGCCCAGAACAACCTTGTTGCCCTCGACAAAGCCGTAGCACTGGTACTTGATTGCTGTCTTGTCGCAGAATTCACGGACCAGGACTTGCAATCTACGCAAGTTGTGGCGAGGAACGCGAGGGAAGAGATGGTGAATAGCCTGGAATTGAAGGCCTCCGTGCAAGAAATCCAACCAGGCGGGGCAGTCAACATCCATGGTGGTGCGCAGTTGGCGCTGAGGGAAGCTCTCAGTAGGACCCAAATCGGCGGTAGGCATGCCCCAATGGCTCAGGGTGATCTGAACGTGCAAGAGCATGGTGATACAATGCGAGATGAGGACGAATGCAACTCTGATGGGCCAAGTGGGAAGTGTGCACCAGAGAAGGCCGTAGCCGAATACAGCCCAGTAGCCAGCCATGAAGAGGATCTCGACAGGACGAGTCCACCAAGCAGAGCCAAGGTTGGCAGCGCGAGGCGACATCAGATGGAGCCAGGACAGAAGGTAAAGGTTGAAGCGCGCGATGGCCATGACAGGGTAGTAGGTGTACTTCTGGTAGGGGACGAGAAAGTCGGCGGCGGCATCCCAGATGAAGGTGAAGTTGTAGAAAGTACTCAGGACGGAGCGGAAGTAGGTAGGAGAGGTAGCAAAAAGAGGGACGTTCTGGAGGTCGGGATCGTGTTCGGGCATGTTGGTGATAAGATGGTGAACGTTGTGCGAGCTCTTCCACCATCCAATACTAAGGCCACAGCAGAAGTCTGCGATGAAAGCACCGATGAGGGTATCGGCGATGAAGTTGCCAGAAATGCCACGGTGACCGGCATCGTGAGCAGTGAACATGATCTGTTGCCAGAACATGCCCAAGAAGCAGGCAGATGTGAGATACCACTCGGCGCGGAGGAAGTAGATGAAGGTGCCGAAAAGCAGCGAGTATCTGATCAGCTCTTTGCCATACTCGATGTACGGGCAGTCGTAGAAGCCTTCGTTCTTGACACGCTCGTGTAGAGCACGGAAGTCCATGGCGATGGCGAGCTGTGTGTCCTCATCGACCGACGGCATGCTAGCAAGGCCCTCGGCAATCTCTTTCTGTTCCACGGCCGAGGTGAAGGCCATGCGGGCGGCGTGGTCTGCCCTCAGGGCATCTGCTTTGTTGAGGATGGCTTTGGCCTCAGTCTCATCGAGTACCATGTCTCCTTGAGTCTTCTCATCGTAGGAATTGTCGTCATGTTGACGGATGGCGGCGCGGCGGATTGGCGGCTCCAGGTTTCTCCAGGGTTGTGCTATCCGGCCGATCCGGTATGCTCTCATACGCTGGAGGGTGTGGGCAGAGTGGTACCTGGATCATGTCAGCAACTTAATCTAATCAAGCCTTTATTCAGCCAATAGCCGCAAGCTGCTGTCACGCCAATCTCGGTATGCATTCATCAAGGTGCATATTTGGTGTCGGTTGTTGTTATTTTTGGAGGGGACCCTGGAACCCTGACCCCAGAAAATGCGACAGCGTTGACCATCGACAAGAACGTCTCTCGACCAACTTGCAACTGCCATTGACTGAGAACAATAAAAGATGACAAACTTACACGTTGATCTCGTCGGTCGCATCTCTGCCGACCATGTGTAGAATGGCGAGTTTACCGCCAGGGTGTTTGTTGAGCCATCCATCCAGCTTGAGGGCGTATCCTTCGTGGACGACAATGATGTGGCCTTCGTCAATTGACTGCTCAATGGCTGCTGCCGATAGAATCTGATCACGACCCATTATGTTGATGCAAGCGAATGAAGATACTGAAAGCAGGAAAGGGACAAAACAAAAAGGGAAGGACAAAGAGGCACGTCCAAGTACAGCGCCCGTCACTTATTATGAAAGACTCCAAAGTGTCGAATCTCCAAAGTGACATGCCGCCGCCAGGCCCACGGCATCGCCTACGGAGACCCGCGTGCACCGTCGAACAACACTGCGCCCCAATCACGACAGACCCGTGTCCCCTCCCTACTCCTGGAGGATCTGCCAAAAGGACCTGAAACTTATCCACAAAACCTATCCACAGGGTCTCGAGGGTCTGCCGCCAAGGGTCTGGGCTCCAGAGTGCAACTTCCACCATCTACGCGCGTCTGTTTGCGACCACGCCAACCGACGCCCTCTTTTGTGCTGGGAATTAATGCACGGTGACCTCGACGGGCGTTTCTGTCTAGGGGCGGCTACCCGACGTGCAGCGCCATGGCCCCTCCAGGCTCCAGAGTTAGCTATACGGGACACGGGCTTGCGAAACGACTGGAAAAGCAATACTCGTAAGGGAGACACGACCGACACGGGCTGGGACAAACGAAATACGCAATTCTGTTTGCACCTCATTCTCTGACGTTCTAAAACAAGATTGACAGGGACTTCGATACGGTGAAAGGGGAACGTGAGACGACGTACTCCATACGCTCTCTCCATTCTGACTCGGTAAAAACTCCGCAAAACACAAAACGGTCCGGACACGGGCCACTTGCCCGCCGCCGTCGCGCAAGCAAGTACCACTTTAGGAAAGTCGCTTGGGGGAAGCGGCACAGAATATGGTGATATCTCTTCTGGAATCCTATTGTAATAACATGACGTGACGGGAGGCTGGAGCATTGCTTTTCAGCCTTTTGTCTTTGTTGGATAATTGTTGGACGCCCGATTCTCATACCCTTGTCTTCTCGCACGAACTCAATTGTCGTAAGATCTGGTATCGGTGCGACTGCAGATCGATTATATGCAATATAGGTTGTGTGAATTGAGCATTGTATGCAGCTTGCGTATTGGATCTGGACCCCTTTCTTAATAGTTCGTATCGATTTATGCATTGATCAGCTTTGTTACAGGGGTTAGATTGATCCTTTGTTTGGACTTGTGATGTCCAAATGACCGTACAGTAGTCGTACCTGCGTCTGGAAGCCAGATTCAACTAGATGGCTACCAAGATCACACCATGAACCATCAATTCTATGAACATGGTCAAGATCCAGAATGCCAAAAAGTAGCTCGTAACACTAGTGATTTGACCCCGGAAGGACAACGTACGTACGATATCATAGCCGCAGCCGTCGAAGCCTCGAAGGGCTTCGATCTGAGGATAAAAGTCAACGGGAAAGGTCGACTTCATCCTTTGCACTAGTCGTTGCCCACCCAATGGGAAAAGTGGGAATACGCAAACGTGAACACGTTCATTCACGACTCAGCCGCATCTAAATGTATCATGGGGCCGAAGAGTAGATGTGCGCAACCAGATCCTTTCGAACTGTAGGTTTGGCTCTGGTGGAGCGAATCGCTTGCTAGCCTTCTGAGTACTCTGTACAACAGTAGTAGTGCGCACCCTGGATTTTGCCGGGTTTCATGGTTTATGTATCTCTAGTACAGTGTATCTTGTGTGTGTGACTGAACTGGGACTCACAATGTGGGCGAAAGTCCTTGTCTTGAGAGAGCTGGCTATGGTAAAGGAGCATCTTCAATCAGGAAGTTGTGACGCTGCTTCTTGGCATGCACATGCATCATCGCGCCTCAACGCGGTCGAACATGTCTGTTTAACCATCATGCCGTGACCAGTGTTCTGTCACTTCTCACACATCATGATACCCCGGTTCGCCCAAACGCTGCAATATGTGTTCCGACCGAAGCCATCCATCACCTCGTCCATCTCGAGTCTATCCGCCTTCTCATCATGCCGGACGATTCTTGCCCGTGGCCCAGTGGACAACACCTCGACGCCGCAACCATCGCAAAGCCCTCAAAATCTCGACGAGGCCAAACTGAAAGATGAACAGCGAAAGGCACACAAGCGCGAACTTCAGAGACTCTGGTTACAGAAGAAAATGAAAGACCCAGTCTGGCTAGAGCAATACAGAATCCGCCAAAAGAAGAAGAAGGACCATTTGTTTGAACGAATAAACAAAGACGAGGTCTCCAGGGATCAATACTTGGACAACCGGATCAGACATAACAAGACCTTTGAACAAAAAATCAAGGAAGACCCCGTCCGGCGCGAGAGAATCCGGGCTCAAAAGCGGGAGTACTGGAGACAAGCGTGTGACAACTACGGTCATAGACGACATTATGCTCTCAAGTACTGGTTTTCATCACACAAAGCCGTCCTTGACACACTCACCTGGAAACGATGGAGTCCCATCTATCTGAAGGAGAGTGTCGATAAGGTATGCGCTGCTTGTGGGACCAGAAGTAGAAGAGGCCAAAGAAGGCTTTGGTTTGTCAGAAAGTCTGATCCTGAACTCTGGGATTGCCTGTCCTGTTTTTTGTCATCGGACATGTCCGAAATTGTGCCAGTCGAAGGCGCAGAACGCTTCTACAGGGGCCAGTATCTTCAACCCCATCCTACAGCGACAGAAGGCGCTGCTGACCATGCGGACACGCAAAAAGCAGTCGATGGAAAAGAAAAACACGACGACGTTCGAGTGTTGTCAGAACAAGAGCGTCTTAGAGTGGACCAAGACAAAAGCGTCGATCGCAAGACTAAGAAGATTTGACCGACCAGCGCAGCGAATCATCACATTACCTGTACTCGTTTCTTCGGGTCTTCTTGGTCACATAAGAGGCATCTCCGCTTCTTTGAAACTCAGTTGTCGTCCTCCGAGGCCTCCAGTCCCACGTTCGCAACGCCCGTAACCACCGTCCGCGCTTAGCTGCGTCTTCCAACATACTACCTTGTCCAGGAGGGTATCGCTGGGTCGAAAGCTGTTTCCCCATGGTCCCAGCGAGTTCTTCTCACCCGTTGTTTGAAATCGTGTGGAACACTTCCCTGAAGATTGGCTGTCGATGAAAATTATTGACGATTCTGGACATTGAACAACCATACACCTTCTGAACAAGGTATTCCGGTACACTTCTATTGGAAACTCTCAAATTGTATTCAAGTCTATGGTAGGTATTCGCCAATCAAAGCTAGATTCTCAATGGCCGCCAACCCATACTGTCCCACATCATTCGTACTCACCCAAGCCGCCTCATCAACAGGGAAAAGAACCTTGCTTCCCTCGATCCGTTCACTCTTCCACGGTGCATCTGCCTTGAAGCCGTCGGTATTGTAAAACTCATTCCAAGCACGAGCAGCCAGTGTCGCATTATGCAGTTTGTTCGCAGCATATGCTGTTAGGCGCGAATGTCCTTGGTAGAGATTGAGTTTGCCGAAAGCTTTGCCATACCGCGCTTGCTGTTCAGCCTGTGTGGCGCCGAAGTAGTAGCAATAATCCAACCAGGCTTGTTCGAAGTCTGCTGGGAAAGCGTCGCCAAAATGGGTCGTCAGTTCTGCAAGCACCTCGACGAGGCCGAAAACAGCGGTCAAATGCGATACACTGACCACGCCTTTGTTATCTGGGTCTTGCGAAGGAGGAACTATGGTGCCATTGTAGATGTTGTATAGCGCTTCGCCAGTCACGAAGCCATTTTTCAAGTTTGCGATGCCCTTCATGGTCTCGAGGAGCTTGGACTTTGCTTCCTGCCAGCGAGGGCCACGACGTTCCCACTCGATAAGCCAGGCTGCTGCTTGTCCGGACCAATCCAACCCGACATCGATAAGAAGAGACTTGGGGTCGGCGACGTAAGTGATGTTCGCAGCTCGCACCTTTCTTCTTGGATCCACGACCAGGAAAGCTTTCTCAGCGTCCAGGATCTCAGTAAGAAGATCTCCTGTTCTTTCGTCGCCACCAGTGAGGTAGTAGAATACCTTGCGATATTGCGGTTGAGAGATGCGGATTTGCTTGGAAGAGTCTGACCAATGGTTTACGCCATGTCTTGTTCCCAAGCCCTTCCAGGGACCAAGATGGTAGACATCAGTCTCACCGGTGTGTCTTGTATGCGCTTCCGCAAAGCGATATAGATCAGCTTGTCCGGTACGCAGGAACTGGTTCCAGAAGAAGAGGTTGGGAGATAGCTCAGAGTTGTCCCAAGCGTAACCTCCAACATCATATCTCCATTCGTGGCGGTCGGCATCGTATGTATGCATCACGTCACCGTGGTCCCAGAAGCCATACCACTTACGTTGAGATACTTGGCCCTGGTAGAACTCGGTAAGGAAGTTGAGATTGTTCTCGATGGCTTGAGATGTTGCACTGCTGTTCTTAGAGCTCTGCCAATAGGTGCCAAGTGCTTCTGACTGGGCAATATGGTCGCGATCGGCGACAAGGACAGGTGGAGAGTTGATGTGCTCGGTCAAAGTTGCAAGAGTATCAGACTCAGGGGTACTATCGAAGGCGAAAAGGAAGAGTTCGCTTGTCTTTGCGACACCATGCGGCGAGTCGTATCCTCCCTCCCAGTCCTCGTAGGTGATCTCCAGTGCATCGAGCTGATCCGCATAGTCCCTTTCTCCCAATCCGTTGTGGAAAGGTCTGGTGTCTAGTGGCTGCGCAGCAGGACTGTAAAGCCAAACAGTGATAGAACCAACATCCGTTGCAGCATTCGAGATGTCTAGTTGAGACGGATATTGCTTCCAAAAGTTCCTCAATCCAAGAGCCAAACCGCCCTTGGTTGCGCCACCCAGGTAAGCGAGTCCTCCAGCACGTGTGCTGCCTGGAATGTTGATCCAAGACTGGCCGGCTTTCGTCCTTTTCTTCAAGGTAAAGCCATCGGAAGATAGCTGGGTCAGGCTATAGTCATTCCACGTAGGGATCCACTTAAGCCTGGAAGAGACTCTCGTGTCCCAAGTGTCGAGCTCAGGAGTCTTCTTGCCTTCATACTGTGCAGTTCGCACTGCTTGACCGGGATCTCTTCTGAGACCGGTGATGCCTTGGACGGCTTCGTTGAGTATACCACCATCTACACCAGCGATACGAATGTGACGATCGTAAAATTCATCCTCGAGAGGAACATCGAAGCGAAGACCAATACCGCGGACGAAGTCACTCGTCGGAACACCATCATAGATCAAAGAGTGCACGATCCTGATCGACTCCGAGTTGGCATAAAGATAGAAACGAACAACAAATGGAAGCCAGTCCTTGTGGGCAGGAGCTGAAGAGTTGCCAGCATTGACCTGTCGATGATCGCCATGAACGGTGACTAGAGCACGGGCAGTGTTGTCCTCGGAAGCAGTGACATTGTCAATCTTGCTTTCAAAGTTGAAATAGTTCGTGGCAGGTTGGCCTTGTTTGTCTTCGTCATCGAACACAGAAGACTGTGAACGAAGGATAAGTCTGCCATTCTGGCCAATAACCTGTCCGTTGGAAGTCTCGATTTTGGGTATTAGAATATTTCCGGTCTTTGCAAAGGTAGCTGTAAGTTTGCCAGTATTGATCTCGATAACGTCAGGACCATCCTCGACTGTCAAGTTGGTTCTGTGAGCAGTGCTGTTTGTCGAGTTCCTCGATAAAGCATTGACAGTATATCCATCTTCTGGCGAACCAGCAGCGATAGCGTGAGCCGTCCACTTGACAGAGGAGTCAGACCAGTATCCTGTAATCCAAGATTCAGAAGTGACAGGACTACCACTGCCAGAAGAGACTGCAAACGATGTATCGTTGGCCTGGTATCGGCCTCGGGGCCACGGCACTCCAAAAGTCGTACCAGAGTTGTAAGAAGGTTTCTGATTCAGCCACTGAACCTTTACAGCTCCATCTTCAGCAGTGGTTGTATTGCTGTAAAGTTGAGATACTGCTTGACCAGGAAGACCAAGCAGTGTAAACAGAATCGAATTGAGAGAAGGCATATTCCAGTGAACGAAGTGGTCCAATCGTTCCAGGTGAGACATGAGGAACATCACGACAGAACTTACCAGGCAATTTATACCATAAAGGAAACACGATGTCGACAGCACCGCTGCCATCACGCAAGCACATGGCGTGCTGCACTGCAAATTAACGGATACGAATGAACCGACCACCGAAATGATTCTCCGATATTCACGCACCGCAGAACATGCTCCGGCGGGGGAACATCAAGAAGACGAAACGATCGTCAATCTATGGTGGTTTTCAAGGCAGAGAACAGAAAGCGAAAGTTCTCATGAAGCTGCATGCCAAGCGTCCAAGCTGAGGGGGCTGATGTGGCTGCCGACTTGGTCGGGCAGAGATGTTCCTTTCTCCTTTGACATCTCCATCTTTGAAAGTTCTACTGAGATCTTGATCAACATTGGCTTGTGGGAACTGATCCTTGTCAGAATGACAATGCGACGACTACACAATTCAGCTCAGTGATTCTCTCAAAGCGACGCGATCCAAGTTTGCAACGAACACCTCTCTTTGATGGCAATCAACGGATGTTCTGTCTTACATATTCTCTAGTATGTTGTTTGTTCAGGTTCTTGTTCGGATCCTCAACAAGCATTTGGATCTGCTCATCGGTTGATTCGTAGCAAGCGAATTCTCTTTGTCAGTGCCCCAAACTGTATAACGATCATCAGCAATGAGGTAGACACATCTGCTTGATAGACGATGGAGGAATGGTAGAGCTACCTAGTCGAACGAAATCAGTAAGTTTCGTACAGCCTTAACCTACAATGATGTCGCTACGACCTACGATGAGAAGCGTTCAGAGCAAACGCTGCCTCCGACGATAACCAAGTAGAAGGTTCCGGAGCAAGCACTTCTAAGTATATAGTGTGGCGACTTCCTGACCACTCATCGACGATATCCAGTCAGCACATCAATCCAGCACCATCATGGGTCTTGAACAGTGGCCTACCCAAGAACAATACATCGAGGCAGAGCGCCAGTCCGCCGAGCCCGCTGCACCTCCTACCAATGCACCCGCTGGCCCTATCAAGATTCGTTGGTTGACCCCCTCAAACTATCCCGGTGGTAGAATCTGGCACATGGAGGAACTTACCTTCAGACCTGATGAACGCATCTTCGACCGCAAGACATATGAGAACAACAAGGTCTACTGGAGCCAGGACACCAGAGCTCACCTGACAAGTGATGCTACTTGTGCATCTGTGAGTCTGACCTACACTCGTGTTAGCAGTGCTCTCTTGCTAATGTCAACCGGACAGTCCTTGCTCCAGAACGGTCACAGGGTCTTCGTCACCACTCGCGGCCACTCAGACACTCTCGACGAGGACGCAGTTGATGTAACAACTCTTTCTGATCAGGATCGATGCATACATGCTGACAGGAACAGCGCCAGGGTTCCTATGACTAGTCAACTCCAAGCTACCAAGGACTCTTCAGGAGTCCTGAGAATCAAATGCCGACTGAGAAACTGCAGAGATGTAGACATAGCTTCGAAGTGCCAATGAGATAAACAAGAAACTCTGGTATATGAATGCATTCCGCAGAGAGTATCGCAGATGAGGTACTCTCTTGGATCGCGGTGGAGTTTTAGAAGATTATTCAGAATGGAGTCACCCACGCTTGAACCTGCCTGTTTTGCACACGCATTCAAGCTTCTACCATGCAAGTGGGGTAATCAGAACGCGTTCATTGGTCATTTGCCGGGGTAATCAAGCCGACGGCTACTGCGGAGAGGGCAGGAACAAGAGATGGGCCAGATGCCATTACGAAAGAAGATACGATATAGAGCCGGTAATAACACTGCGTGGGGAAAGAGGCTTCTCTTCAGTTGGGAAGAAAAGTACGAGGTCTCGGTGTAGACCTGCCTTGGTTATTGAGACCGCGTGTATCTCTCCCAGATTAGCCAGGTTTGGGCGTTGCGCTGACCAGCGGGAGCTCTGATGATTCGTCAATGACGATCCGCGGTGTTTAGCTCCTCCTCTTTATTTTGTACATAAACGTGTCGGCCCCGTGGTCCTCGAGAGATTCTGGCCTTTTTGTCTTGGTCTCTTATCGCACCTCTCATCAACAGATCAATCACACACAATATGAGCGTCAGCAAATTGGCAGAGTTCGGCACGAAGCACGTGGCTCGTGGAATTGGTCGTCTTTCTAACCATGTCCTCGAGAGCGGCGCTGGCAGCTACGTGACGACGACCGAGGGTCGCAAGATGCTCGACTTCACCAGCGGTATTGGTGTCACAAACTTGGGTCACTGCCATCCTGCTGTGACAAAGGCAGCACAGAAACAGGTCGGCACACTCGTCCACGGTCAAGTAAACATTGCTTTCCAGAAGCCTTATCTGGAGCTTGTCGAATCGCTTATTCCTCTGATGCCTCACAAATCGCTCGACACTTTCTTCTTCTGGAACTCGGGATCGGAGGCTGTCGAGGCAGCAGTCAAGTTGGCCAGACACGCAACCAAGAAGCAGAATGTTATTGTTATGCAAGGCTCTTACCACGGACGCACATTCGGAACCATGGCCATGACACGATCAAAAACTATCTACGGCGAGAACTATGCACCTTTGATGCCTGGAGTTTTCTCGGTACCATTCCCTTACTGCAAGCAATGCTCGATCTCGCACAGCACCGACGGCAAGTTCGGCTTCGAGAACTGCTGTATGGACCCCGTTCTGCAGCTCGAGCTGCTTCTGAAGCGTGAGACTGCTCCTTCAGACACAGCAGCCATCTTCGTCGAGCCCGTCCTTGGCGAGGGTGGTTACGTTCCCCCACCTGCTGGGTACCTTGCAGCTCTACGCAAGATCTGTGACAAGCACAACATCCTTCTGGTCTGCGACGAGGTTCAGTGCGGTTTCGGAAGAACCGGAAAGATGTTTGCGGTTGAGCACTGGGACGTTAGACCTGATATCCTCATCATGGCCAAGGGTATTGCCAACGGTTTCCCGCTCTCAGGCATTGCGTCGCGCAAGGAGTTGATGGACAAACAAAACCCCGGAAGCATGGGTGGTACATACGCTGGTAACGCAGTCTCATGTGCTGCAGGCGTAGCAGTCGCCAAGGCTTTCAAGGAGGAGAAGATTCTGGACAACGTCAATGCTCGAGGAGCAGAGTTGAAGAGCGCCCTTCAAGCAGCCTGGAAGGACTCGAAGACCGGCAAGCTCATCTACGACGTCCGCGGCCTCGGTCTCATGTTGGCACTCGAGTGCACACCTGGCAAGGGCTACGCCTCGAAGATTCAGGCCAAGTGTATGGAGAAGGATATGCTCGTCTTGACAACATCCATCTACGATACGCTCCGTTTCATCCCTCCTTTGAACATCACCAAGGAGGACATGGCTCATGGTATCCAGATCATCACAGACGCAATCAAGGAAGTTGCCGCTGGTGAAGATCCTCAAGAGACAGCCACCAAGGGTCAAGCCCCTGAGTAGTGTAGAATATGAACAGCAGCTACGACAGCAAAAATCAAGACTTAATGACAATGTAAAGTACCTTCCTAGGTGCAAACTTTCGTTCGGGGCTGCTACGACATCGAGAGAGACGCTGACAGAGCATGTAATGTTTAGCACACTTTAGGGTCAATGCCACCTTGGCCCCTCCGCGTCGTTAGTAACTCCGAAAGGTGTTGCGCTGTCTTTCCAACACACCTCTACTGACTATATCATTGTGTTCTAAGTTTATACCCTGCCCTCAAATTCATGTTGTATCGGAAGTCGCTGCTTGTGCTTATCACCCAAGCGAGACCAAAAGATCGGTCCGCCATTACTCGCGCTATACTTGAGTTCACATCTATACAAGTCATCGACGACTCCTAGTTCCAGATTGGTGTCGATTGTATTGGATTTGAGCACCAAATGCCCTAGAAACCTATCAACCAAAACTCCCTCAAGCGACCTCACTTCCCGCAACACCCGACTCTTTACATCAACCTTTATATACGACCTTCTTTCGGTCCCCTCTGACAAGCAAAAAAGCCGTGGTGGTGCAGTGGTCAGCACACCCGATCCCCTACATTCCCTAAATTCGCTCGCTTTACCTAAGATCTCTCTCTTAAGGGTCGGGAGGTCGCTGGTTCGAATCCAGCTCACGGTGCTTGTTATTCTTTTTGCATGTCTGTTCGAAATATATGGGCATCCTTCTGTCTTGGAAATAAAAGCGAAGATCAATAGATAGGTAATTTGATAACAGGTATATAAGAATAATCAGAACATGGGTATCACACGCAACCTAACCATACGCTTGAGCGTCTCCTTCCTCTCTATACCATCCCTTCTCTTCTTGAACTTTCTACTTTGCAATCCCAAACTGCTGCGCATTGTCATCTCCAGCTTCGAAACTAAAAGGTCTATTGTTCGGATCGATCACCGGTCTAGGTGGTAAAGGTTTGTTCGGCCCGGGCTTGACTTTCTGCATTACAGATGCAGCGGTGAGTGATCTCCTCTTTCCACCACCGATCTTCAGTATTGCTGGTAGACTCTCACGTTTAGTTTGCTTAGACGTGGGAGAGACCTCTGAGATAGGGCTGGGAATGTTGATATCATCTGCAGCAGCTGCAGCAGAAGGTGTAGGAGGAAGAAGCTTGAACTCCGGCACCGAAGACGAGATACGGTGGCGTTTTGCGGCGGCAGGTGGGTTTGAGGTCAAGGCGCGTCCGACGGGATTGCTGAGTTGGCGTTTTGGTAATATAGCCGGTGTTGCGATGGCGGAGAGCAGTCTTTCATCTCTTCTGCTGGCACTGCTGGAGACACTGGAATGTATGCTGCTGACCGGAGTTCGGCTGAGATGATCAGAAGCAGCAGCGGCGGCGGGAGAAGGTGTCATGCGAGGATCGTAGAGCCATGCACTCTCGGGGAAAGAGCCACGCTTATCCTCAGCGGCTGCAATAGCAGCTGCTTGTTGTGCACGACGTCGACGATACAGTGCGAAGAGTATAAGCGACAATATGGCAGCAGCTGCGACTGCGCCGAAAGAAATACCAGCAATCTCCTGGGACGACAATTTATGCGAAGTCGACTTCAGGGGTGTAGCGCTAGGGTTGGAAGTGTTCGACTCAGAAGTAGCTGTCGCGGTAGCGATTGATGAAGTTGACGAAGACGATATTGTGGTCGAAGATGGAGAAGGGGTGGTTGTAGGAAGAATGAGAATCGAAGTTGGGATAGCGTTGGTGGTTGACTCTGTTATGGTCGGAGTTCCAGACGCGGTCAGAATGGATGTCACACTGCTTGGGCTAGATGAAGCAATTGAGCTACTACCAGTACTGGAGGAGTTAGGAGATGTAGTAGAGCTGGCTGAGGTCGAAGGGACTGAGGTTTCGCTTGTTGTTGAGGTGCTCGAGGCTGCATTACTTGTAGGGATGGGCGTGCTCTCAGAGCTCGTCTCCAAAGCGCTACTTGAACTCAGCTGAGTCGTACTGTCCGATGCCGAGGAAGCTGCTCTTTCTGCCGTAGAAGATATCGAAACGCTACTTGAAGGTGCTGCCGCAACTACTTGTAGCCCAGTATCTGAAGCGTTGGCAGCGACTCCTTGTGTGATAGCTTGGCTGATAGCAGCAGTAGCAGAAGACAGCACCAGTAATGCTGTGGTTGTACTTGTAATAGGCGATGCAGACAGTGACTTCGAAGACGACAAAGAAGATGAAGTCGTGATTGACAAGTTGGTCGCGCTGCTACTAGGGGATGTCAATGTAGACATGGTGGTGGGTATTGAAGTGATGTTCTCAGAGGAGCTGATTGCTGAAGTCACAATCGACGACAGAGACAAGCTCGATGTCGTTGAAGAGGTTGTGTAATTCAGATCTGCGGTTGGGTTATTGATGTTGTTGGATGCAGACAAAGATGAGCCTGCAGATATTGTCGTGTATTGAAAGACGGTCGTTAATGAGTTTATTGTGGATCGTGCAAGTGCTGTTTCGCTTGTATTAAGAGAGATTGTACGAAATAACGTCGTGGTTGATATGATCGTTGTAAATGTGGTAGTTTGGTTGTTCAGAGATCTAGGAGGGAGGGTCAAATTCTTCCAGGCTGAAAGGGCATATAAGCATTGGATCACGACCTTTGTTCAACGAAAGCCTTACTGTAGCCTCCTTTGAAGGCCATTACTTGATGGATCTGAAGCCATACAAAGAACCAGGACGAAGTTCCAAGCCACATGATGGCTCACATAAAGGGACGAAATGAATACGAGCAATTGCAAAACAAAGAAAGAGGCAAAGAAGAATATCATGGACTTGGCCATCTTTTGCATGGATTGAATACTAGCACCTTGCAGACGTGTAGAAGGGTACAACATAGCTGCGAGCGACTTCGAAATGCAGTGCTATTTACTGCACTTGGGTGTTGGTTCGCAAATCGCCTTCGAAATAGAGCTTGCTGCGGTATTGAGGCTTAGCCGCTTTGGTAAATCCTTCGAGTTGGTGAGCCATGTTCGCATTGGCGCGACCTAATATTAGTTGTACAATAGCCATGTTCAACGACGAGTCGTCAGCATCTCTTGGTGAGTGACGTCCTCTGACATGTTGTGTACCTGCTAGCGAGAACGACAGCTACCTGTGAAATGCTAGCCTTGTCAGCCACGTGCTGTCTGTGAACGTATCTCGCGGCCATATCACAAGATATAAGGGTCCTCGCTAGTCTCTCGACCATCTTGAGTCTTTGGCCAGCAGTGCTCGCTAAGTGGGAGTTGCGACTGCACAGAACACACTGTTGGTGACCTCTACCCATGAATGTTATCGCCTTCTAGGCGAGTGGATGGATGAAGAGTCGGCGAAGCTCTTTGGAGTCTGGATTACAATATTGTTTCTGCTCTGGAGTTGCGAGCTGATAGGGAAAGCTCACAACCTCGCGGGTTGCTGTTGCAGTTTGCAATTCCATGAGCCTTATCGGAGACTCGCATATCACCGAACGGCGCGGGCTTCAACACACATCTCCACGGAGTCGCTTGAACGCAGTCGATGTCAACTGAATCTTCTCCAGCGACATCCCCTCATATGAACGACTCGGTCTCGAGCATCGGCATATGAAAGTGGTTGGAGGAAGACACAAGCCCCGCCCAAGAGAAGAGCGACGGAGATGCCGGACTCGGCATGTTGTTCTTCACTCGCAAAGTGGGGGAGCCGATGTTGGAATCAAGACACGTCCCAACGAAACAATATACGCGCTCATGACTTGACGGCGAAACACGGTTCTGTGACTATACAGTCATGGCTGTGCATTGAACTATAACAGCGCGTGCATTATATTGGGTGTTGACAATTCTTGCTTCTATTCTTTGTTCTTGGCTGGACAAAGAGGCGGATGAAATAACTAGATTCCACAGCGCGGCTAAACACTATCTCAAAATGAGCCGCGAGATTGGTGGAGTTGCACCAGAAATCTTTTGGCGGACTGTCGCCCTATCGACCTAGAAGCTCTGCGCAGTCGAGATGTGGCTTGCAACAATATCTACAGCATGGACGACGACACATCTTCACGGCATAAGCAAGATTGATAACTTACGTTCGGAACCCGATCAAAAGTTAATAGTGTTCTCGGTTGTCACAAGACGAATAGTACTGGAAGCGTCAGACAGTATTTTGTTCTATCAGTGCAATTCTTTGGGAAGATATCACCTCGCCGGTAAAAAGTAGTCCTGCGAATCCGAAACGCCTGCGCTAATATAATGTCCTCTGCACGCGGAGCTGAAAGCGTAGCAGATTTAACCAAGCAACTGCAGATGGACGTTAGCAATGAGTTTAGAGTGGTAGTGGGGTTTGTTACTAACCTTGAACTGACCACCGCCAGAAGCTTTGGTCTGCTTTTTCTGGATACCAGCGCCGGTGTTCGCTCCAAGTGGACCCTTGTCTTCCTTGACCTTGTCTTTGTTATTCTTGTTCTTGTTGTTTTTGTTGTATCTGTTGTCCTTGTCCTTTTTGACGACCGTCTTGATCTCGGTTTCGGCACGCTTGATAAGAACTGGGTGACTGCCAATGTACTTGCCCTGCATCTCTTTTGCAGCTTGGAAGAATTCATCGGTGTTGGCTAAGCTGACAAAACCGAAGCCTTTGCTCTTGGTGGTACGCTTGTCGCGGATGACACGAGCCTTTTGGACCGATGGGTATTTGGCGAATGCCTTGAGCAGAGATTCGTCAGTCACCTCACCTGCAAGGTTACCAACAAACAGACGTGGGTGGTCACCCCATTCGAGGAGGGTGGGATCTTCCCACTTCTGACCACCTCCTTCACGGAGGACTGTCTTCTGCTTGCCTGATGTGTCGATAGGCGCCACGGGTCCAGCAGAGACGGTGGAGGTAGAAGGTTGAGCTCTGTTGACTCCAAGTGGAATGTTGTTCGCGTTGCCTACGGTTGCGCCCTTACTGGCTGTTTTTGATGGGTCGTCTTTGTTCGTGTATGCGCTCTGCCACTGTTGGATCTGTGCCTCTAACTCGGGATCGTAGCTGCTGTTACCATAGAGAGAACCTTGTCCTGCTGCCGGTGGAGGCGCGAAGGGATTCTTGATCTGAGGAGGGGTCTCTGTGTATTGCGTTTGAGCGGGATAGGCAGCAGCAGCTCCTGGGTAAGAAGCGCCGGCGCCAGCGTAGTATGGTTGGCTGGCAGCTGGTGCTGGAGCATATGTCGTAGGGTAGTAAGACTGCGCGGCCGGAGCAGCCGAGTATTGGGCGGGATAGCTCATGTTTGTTGCAGCATACGGAGCTGGAGCAGCAGGGGCAGCGGCGACATTGCGAGGCTTGAACCCGCTGAAGGCAGCGACATTGCGCGCAGGTTGAGATACGGCAGACGGAGGAGGTCTCGCTGGGAGATTTGCTGGGGGCTGAGGTGTAGAACGAGCTGAGTTGGACTGGCTGGTGGAAGGTCCTTGAGTTGGGTGCGACATGACGGTCAAGACTCGAGGGTATGCCTACGTTCAAAGTTTTTTTCTTCCTTGCCTCACAAACAGTTTACTATGTTGACTCCGGTCTATGCTTTCGATCACTCGTTGAGTACGCAGCTGTTCAGAGCAAGCGACGATGATGTTGTTTCTTGATTGATCGGTACGACACGAGTATTGACGAGAGTTCCGAGCTGCCCGGAAGGGAAATCAAGTGAGGATAGCAAGGAGGACAGAAAATAAGTCCGGGGTCCGGGTCGGCTAGATTGAAACGCGAAAGGCGCGAAGAAATTGATAGGTTGAAGCCGAAACACGATGTCGAAATGGTCCGTTGGTAATTAGCCGCGTATAGTGGCTGTCTAGGATGGAAGGGCAGCGAAAGAGGCTGAACGGAAGCAATGAATGGGTGTTTGATGGAATTCTTTGTCCCGTCGGCGTTTGCCAACGACTTCCCTCTCAGGCAGTGGTCTTGTTTGAGATGGATGGCAGCTCAGACGGTGGAGCACGGGCGCAAACTCGCGGGAAGTGACGTTTAGGTGGGCAGGTTGAGCAAGAGCGATCGGTAAACAGCCGTCATCGGCGTTCCATCGGGAAGGTACTCATCCAAATTGGCGTCGGCTTCGTCGGTTGGAGGAAGGAGGGGGACAGCAAGAAGCGCGCCGAGACAGGCAGCTGCCCTGTTGTTGGAAAAAAACACCATCGGTATCGAAAGATTGACACAACTCACGAGTTCCTGTGCATCTGCATTCAATTTCCCAGGCCACACGCCGAAACACCAAACAGTAGGTGCAAACGTTCGTTCGGGGCTGCTACGGCATCGAGAGTGGACGCTGACAGAGCATGTAATGTTTAGCACACTCTAGGGTCAATGCCACCTTGGCCCCTCCGCGTTAGTAACTCCGAAAGGTGTTGGGCTGTCTTTTCAACACACCTCCGGCCGCATCATCTCTCTTCCTCACACAATCTCCACTGACACCACTCTTCTTTAAAAGCCTCGAGCCGCCCAGAGACTTCTTAGCCTCTCTTCCCAACTCAAACACTCCATCACCACCACAATGTCTTCTGATTCTGCTGTGTAAGTCGATCCTCACCCTCCATCCCGCTCTGCCCCACCATCCCACCAAAACATTTCTCCCGTTGCATTCCGTCGGCGGTATACACAACATCACCAATGCTGTTGCCACTCATCAATGCCATCCCTGCCAGAGCTCCATTCACATGACAGCTTCTCCGACGATACCTGTAGCTCTATCTGTAGCTGTAACTGTAGCTGACATGACTTTTTCCACAGCGGAGACTTCGGTCTCATCGGTCTGGCCGTCATGGGTCAGAACCTGATCCTCAACGCCGCTGACCACGGCTTCACTGTTGTTGCTTTCAACCGCACCGTCGCCAAGGTCGACCGCTTCCTCGAGAACGAGGCCAAGGGCAAGTCGATCGTTGGTGCTCACTCCATCAAGGAGTTCTGCGCCAAGCTCAAGAAGCCCCGCCGTATGATGATGCTCGTCATGGCCGGCAAGCCCGTCGACGACTTCATTGAGCTCCTCTTGAACGAGGGTGGCATCGAGG